>OY744610.1:14473418-14705918 GCA_963556255.1 Allolobophora icterica
CATCATCATCATCATCATCATCATCGCCATCGTCAAACTAACCAAAGAAACTCAATCGCAACCTAGGTCTCTATTCTGACTACATCGATAACTTCCGCCGTTGGCTCCAAAGTGAAGAAAATTGGGTTTTTCCACCTCCAAGATTCCACACTAAAACGGCGAAAATCCTACGAGACTAGGCTGGCTCCCCATTTCTTAGCAGTGAGTTCAGTCAATGCTTCTGAATACGGAAGATTACGGTCAATGCAACATCTGAGTTTCAAATATCTTGCAAGATATTGTAAATAATTTTATGTATGTTTGTATATGCGTTAATTCAGGTTGAAAGCAATGCTGTCAAGAACTGAGACATGTACAATTGATTACAAATTTATATAGCGCCGGAGTTTTAACCAACCAATGATGCTACTATTATATAACTGATTGCTACTATTAATAATTACCATAACTTTCAAAAAGCGGAAAATATTTCCTTGACTAAGTTGCTGCTCGTAGGTCCATTTTTAAATCGGACCATACAGAAACGTAATTTTAAAATTGGGAAAACCCGAACACCAGGGTTTAACCCTATGACGCACACCTTCCGATCCAACACATTTAGCACACCTGGGGTCTAATGGACCCCATCGATAACACGGCCCCCAGTTCTACAATTTTAATAGAACATGGAAATGAATGATCCTAGTTTAGGTGGGAGAGAGTGCATGCAGATATGCAACATGTTTGGATCATGGTATGATGTTATATTCACTGTTAGAAATGTTTTATTGTGATGAACAATAATCAGTTATTCAAACGTACGCAGACAGATTAAACAGCGCTTTTATCGGGCTTGAGGTGCTGCCTGAAAGTTTGATTGCTGGTCAAAGCCGAGCTGTCTATCGTTATGTTTCTTCCAGTTTTGTACCCAGGAAGTACAAGTCTTTCCATTATTGATGTAACCGGGATTATACAATAGTCAATGCGTCATGAGCCTATCAATGTTACAGCGTGGGGTCTGTTGGACCCCAGGTATGCTAAATATGCCCGAGGTGTCTATTTGATTTGTTTACTCTTTAACCAAAAACATAAATCTCTTCAAAGTTATCCACAAATGTAGGGGGATGAATATCTGAGGAATTAGAAATATATCAGATTTTTACTATTTGTATCGACGTAGTTATCAAGAAACTGCTATCGCTGGGGTCCAGTAGACCCCAGGTGTGCGTCATAGGGTTAAATATATTTCCCTATTGACGCAACACTTGATCGTATTGCTTTAGACTCAACAGATTCGGTATTTGCCAATCCAAGACTAGTCTTTGCCTATACTTGAAAGCGTAAGAATTGTTCTTACTGTAATTATAGAAGAAATCCTTATTTCACATGGATTTCAGCAGACTCTAAGTCATAACAGGAGTTTCAGTCGTAGACTTCCGCAATAAAGAAATTGAGTCCCATTGAATATCATGCGGGTAATCGGACCCGGACACAACTTATTCCGATTAGCTCTAGGTTCACTACAGCCACTTTAGCTTCTCTCAGTAAGCTAAATGACAGTCACCAGTGGATGCCCATAAGCGAATAAGTAATACATTTACACGAAATGGCCTTCCTACACTCTTAAAGCTTCAGAGTTTTCTCAGCTATGATTTTCTTAGTTGTCATGATGAACCTTAACGAACTATAAAAATTGCTATTGCAAGAGAAATTTTAGTTTAGTCAGCAAACTAGCACATACATTTCCTGTGCTCTGTTGATTCAGCCTTGTCATAAATTCGGTGCTTTAGCATATAAGCCAATTTAATATGAATACTTCTATACAGTATGAAGATCTTGTGCGTGGATGCTCTCCAACGTAAGCATAGAGTGCAGTGCATAGAGTGCAAACCAATTAAAACTATTCGAAACGAAAAATACATGTAACATCTGACTGAGCATCGCGACTGAGAGAACCAGGATGATAACCTATGCGCGAAACATAACAGCCGAGCATAGCAGGCAGTTTCTCTTTAACGACACTGAATCATTGTGAAAACGATTAGCATCACCCTTATCTTTTACCCAGGCTTGGAATTGGCCCGAAACGAAAATTGCAGACCGATGTCAGTAATCGATTCTATCGAACACCACGTGAAGCACAGCCATTCATTATTGCTATAAAAGTAGAACGACTTTGCACTAAGCATGTATTAACTTTACTCGGACTCTTCACATCATAAATGGAGCGTTTATTCATGTCAACCAGGAAAATATAACCTATTTACTTCACAATATGGAAGGCGTTTCAGAATTCATCGTTGGTACGTGTCAGTTGCGCCCTAAGTTGTTCAGAGATGTTTTGAATCCAAGCTATTTCCGTTTCCAAATCTTCAACACGAGGCGCAACAACACTTTCTGTGTGGCAGCTCCATAGAATTCTACATTGAACCCATAAATTTATGTATCGACGATATAGACAGTATGACATCCTACCCCGATGAACTGGCTTTCACAAACGACTATCCGGTTTTACCAGATGATGTCCGTGGTTTTCTCGACACCATGAAATGTTTCCAGATTAAGCCCTACCCTGACTACCCTGGATTTGTTGAGCTTCAACAGTTGGGAAACATGAAGTATAATTGGCATTGTAAAATGTTTCATTTTCAGCAGACTAACGATGCAAAGTATATCGTAGTAGATATGAGCACCGAAAATATTACAGAACAACAAGTGGTTGGTCCAGCGTTTAAGTACACGTTGGAACTCGATGTGTTCTCTGACATAGTTCCAAGCATATGGTGCCCACAGTGGCCAAAGGAAGCCAAACGCTGGCCCTTTCGACGAAGAAAGTACGGATGTCCAACAAGTGCCACTATACGCGAGGTAGTACAGAACGGTTGTCATGCAGTGTTTGCAAAACATCCTGCTTGCAGAAATGATGTACACCAGTGGAGGCTGTCATTTTCCGGAGCGGAATTTATTTTGCTTCAGTGCTGGACTCCAGTTCAGCAGATTGTCTATCATATGCTTAGATTCTTTGCCAAGAGAGAACTAATCAAAAAAGATTGTCCAAAGGAAGACGAAGTACTCTGCACATACCATTTTAAAACACTGATGATGTGGTTCTGCGAAGAGACATCGCCCGATTGGTGGAATTCCTTGTCTGTTATTGAAATATGTTGTAATTTATTACGACGGCTTTCAAAATGGCTACAAAAGTGCTACTGTCCGAACTATTTTATTCCTCAGGCAAATTTATTTCATGAACACATGAATCAGAAAGTGGTTGAAGAGACAGTAAGATGCTTGAATAAATTCTACCGTCGTAGCATTCTCAATGGTTGGTTTGCAGTGAAGTACATACAGCCAATCTTAAAGAGTGTGCCTACTTTTGAAGATTCAGCGGAGTCTGTGACAGATTATAGTCAATACAAGCTATATATCTGCCAAATCATGAATGCTGTAAAACTCAAAGATTTTGACTCTCAGTTTTCATATGGATTCTATTGTTGTGTTTTATACACTTTTCGTGAAGTGAAGATGGAAACAGGTTATACATTCCGCGGATGGCTAACTCATCTTTGTGTTATGATTATTTGTTTATGGAAAAAAGTGAAACGACGTTTTTTTCTGTCGACAGTGGAGTTCTCATCAAGTTTCCCACAATTCGGAAAAGTGCTGTTCATGTTGCATGCTGCCATTGCATTAGGATTAAAGCAAACTACGTACGATAGGGAAATATTTACTGAATTTATCAGAGAAGTTACATGGCAACCAAAAATTGTAAGGTCCAAGTATCATAACTTTCCAAAACCCAGTAAAACAAGTCTCGACAGACGTGGCATCCTTCTCTTGAAAGCTCAAGATCTGATGAAAAATTTAACTGGGTTAAATAGTCCTCAAGAATTTAAATTTCTATCTCAGTTGTCAAAAGAGCTTCTTATAAACGCGTTATTCTGCGATCATTTCCAATCCCGCGCTACTACAGAAGTGGCCCTTGTATACTTGGCTGCTCTTCATTTTTCAGAATCGGATTACGAAACTGTTATAAAGTACTGCTCGACAGTTTTTATCGATCAAATGCCAGATTATGAGGAGGAGGAGAAAAAGGAGGAGGTGTGGGAGAGAGAAACGTTGAATGCAGGCTGTTTGTTTTTCATTGACGACATTGTTAGAATCATTGGATTTTATCTTCTTTTCAGGCAGATAAAGGATAACTTTAAGTACAACAGGAGACTGTATCTTTTAGATTTGCGTCTTACACCAGAGGTGTTTGCTTACTATTTGATAACTCTCTCAAATGAAGAAAAACCTAGGCCGTTAAGACCTAATTACGATATGCATGCGCCATCATTTTCATTGGATGCAATTTTAATGACTATAACAAAGCGAACATCCTCTGGAATATTAAGGATGGCAGAAAGTGTTTTCTGTGTGTATCAGAGAACCGATCCAATTAATGAATTAGAAGAGCACCATAAAAGCTTTATTCCAAATTACAATACCATTATTCAATTGCTATTGGAAAATTCTTTAGAAAATATGTCATCATTTTACAAAGCTATCTGCAAAGACTTTGACATTCATTGCAATACAGCTGATTGTTACCGTGCTGCTTTTCTATACAAGTGTCGTAAATATCCTGAAATCTTGCTATTGTGTGACAGAATTCTCGATGAACCAGATCTGCAGAGTAACTTGGAGGAATACACATTTTCAAATGTTATGGTTATTCCACCACTTGACTCTTATTTCGACAGAGATATCCAGTGTTTGCTTGGATTGCACACACTTGTTTACTATTTATCGGCTCTGAATGAAGATGTGTGCGATCTAGAATGCTCAACTTCTTCGAGGTTCCAGAAATGTTTTGCCGGAGCGATATACTCTGGGAAGTTTTCACTTTCAATGCTTCTTACCTACTCATACTTTGTGAACTCTCATTACTTTCTTAGAAGACATTTCCTAGCAAGATATTTGAAAGTGAGATGCTTGATGGACTATAATCATTCGAGCTCAGAAGTATTGTTTGAATTTAAGAAGCTAAGAGGTAATTTTCCATTTGAACACATCATACGTTGCTTTTTTCAACATAAGCTTCGACGACTTTGTCATTATGTAAAAGACTTTACAGTCCATTAAAATCTGTTAATGGCGAAACATTACAAACTAATCATGCAAAAGATCAAACACTAACAGTGATTGCGTGTTTTAACCACTTTCTGATTTCTGAGCCGTTTGTCTATCCTCCAGATTTCATCTTACATCGAAAACAAATAAAATGGGACAAGACAGGGGCGTCTACACCACAGAAACATTGGAGCAAATGCTCCATCCAAGAAATAAGGGGGAAAGATCTGTCAGTGTGTGTGCCACCATTTTAGGGGGAAGGAACTGGGAGGGGGAAAAGAGGGGGAAAAGGGATGTTGCTTCAATGACTTAGGGGGGATGGACGCCCCTGGGACAAGACAATCATCCTTGTGCATTTGTAAAGCAAGACAGATATTTGTTATATATCTATAATTCTCTTTGTCCGATCAGAACGTCATGCAGAAAATAGGTCATACTCTTGTATAATGATCGATCAGGAAACACTATTGTGATATGGTCAGTCAATAATGAACTAAATTTAACAAATTGATGTACTAAGATGCAATCTTGTTTTACAAATGTTCGTTTGCTTTCTTTTACTCAAGGAACCGAAAACCAATATTATGTCAAATGAATTTTATTTGAAATATTTGATTAGTTGCTAATGTGTTGAATACTTTATTCATTTTCATTTGTTTTTTCTGTTCCTTGCTTAAATGAACTGTTAATCGGTTTGATCTATAATAATTGTTTACAATATAATACTCTAATTAGTAAAATTATCAATGTCTGAACACTGCGTTTGGAGAACCAATGTTAAGAGCCATATTAGGCCTATATTGAAATAACACCTAAGAAACAAACATAGGGCCCACAAAACGCCATTACATTCCAAATCCTGTTAGTAGTAGGGCCTATGTACCACAAAGCTTCCTTTAACAAGACTTAGTGCTATTGCGCATGTAGATGTTTTACACGTTGACCTCTCGTTGAGAAACAAATTCAATAAAAGACTGAGCAGAACGAAATTACTTTGTTGTTTAACTCTACAATATAAATTGTCTTTTTTACGTTACAACCTCCAATAGTAGTTAGGATAGTTTACGCTTCAGTCATGGGTATTGATCGTAAATAAATATTGCTCGTGTGGTTATGTTGTATTTTTTATGTTGGCAGTAGGATAGTTTAATTAGCCGTAGGGAGTAGGATAGTTTAATTATGTGCAGAGATGGCGCCTTGATGACCCTATTGGTACAGACGTCTTCAATTACTTGCCTTTCCTATTGAACGAATAGCGTCTTTGGAGCTGATGTTTACTACAAATAGGCCTATCATCAAATGATGGCGCATCAAAGCTGATACTGAAATCAATGGCTAATAAGTCTATCAAATGGGATCTAATTCTCAAATGAAGAGCAGAAGTAGAACAACAGCTGAGCAAATCGAGTGAACAGAGATACCGAGGATTGAGCCAAACGACGGTTGTCATGACGACAGATATGATCATAATGTTTTCATACCCTTGACAACAGGATACCTTATGAAGCTTTCCAGTTGCTGGCACAAGACACCGGGACGTGTCTTGTGCCGGCAACGGAAAAGCTCATTGACACAACAACCGGCCGTCGTTAAATTGTTGACTCACTTTAGCTAGGATAAAGATTTGCCCAAAAGCACTCTTGCATCATGCAAGAGTGCCTCCACTCGCCCGTCCATTTGCACTAGGCTACTATGACTCGGATTTGTTTAAATAGTTTGTGAATTTTTAATAAATATAAGCTAAACATAGCGTTGCGTGTTACAGTATCTGACTGTAGAGTAAACAAATGCAGGTATATACGCCCCCATAGGTATACATTCATAGTTTATTCCCATGTAGCTAGTCATAAATGTATGGTAATTTTCATTTCGGCTAATTTCGTCACCCTGCCGAAATTACCCTACCCTGTGGCCGAAATTACCCTACCCTATGGGTAATTTCGGCTTTTGAATGACTTCACTCAACATGTTATAACAGGAATTATTGAAAGACGATTCACAGTTTGAAGGCGCCATTTCATAGCAGAGGGTTGCAGCAAACTGTGGAAACTTCAATGTGTCCTACAGATGTGATGGCATTTTAAATATTGAAGAAATTGCTTAAGGTGCCGAAATTACCCTATTTTGCCCTATATATTTATTATTATTGCTTATTATTATTATTATTATTATTATTATTATTATTATTATTATTATTATTATTAATATCATCATCATTTTTATTATTGTGCCAATAAAGATATATATTTATAATTATAATACAATTATTGAATGAAAATCCAACTGTCATTATTGTCATCTGTTCCTTAGTCGTGTTCTATTTTTCATTGCTTCTAATTAAGAACACTACATTTTCTTCTTAATGAGTCAAGGGAGTTGAAAAAACGCCATCTTTAAAATGAACATTCCGGAGGTTCAGCTGACGTTAATGTGTCAATCGACTAACAGGTCTTTATAACCCGGGTCTTTCATTGCTTGTGTGGATTTATATCCATAATCGCTTGCAATGCTCGGGCTTCGTATAATCTGTCATCATAAGGTGCGAAGTGATCAAATATTGTTTTACATCATCTCTAAGCCAGGAGCCCTCATTGTGCTCGTAAATGTTTTCAGCGCTGCTGACCTTGGCAGTGGATGTTATTCATAGGCTTCTCCGTAGGAACTTTTTAAGGCATTCAGGTCACTGGCGTAAACTTGTCCAAAATATATGGAGGGTGGGGGGTTTGGTTATTCATTCTTTACTTGTTGCACTGGGTGTACAGTCTACAGTCCTTCCCAATTATTGGGGGGAAGCGTGTCCCGGTTCACCCCTCCCCGAGTCTACGCCTATGATTCAGGTAAAAAAATACAACTTTTTGTACTGTAATGAATTGTGACGATATGTAATGTAACTATAGCGCCTTCCATCTCCGTAGGCACTGTTTTTAAGGCATTCAGGTATTTATACGACTTCTTGTACCGTAATGACATGTGACGAAATGTAATGTAACTATAGCGCCTTCCAAGAACACATCGAAATTGGAAACAGCTTACTGCCATAGCAGAGACTTTTTTAGTAGAAGAAATCTGAGAATGATGCATTCAAAAGAAAGATTCGTTCTCTGAGCAGCAAATTCAGCCATTGCCTCAGCATTCGGAGGATTACTCAGCATCTAACTTACCAATATCTAGCAAGAAAATGTCTTCCAGCACATTGCTTCAGCATTCTGAAGATCAGAGTCGACACAATATCTGACTTACAAATATCTAGCAAGAGAAATGTTATAATGTTTATTAGCCGCAGTGCGTTTGCAGGCGGTATATTAAAGAACATACTTAATTACTTACTTACTTACTTATAGATTCATCCTTAGTGTGTAAACTTTGACTTGCCAATTAACTCAAATATCCGCTTCGCAGATCAGCATTCGCTGAAGCATTCGCTCATATAGATGCAATGTTTCATCGTATTGACGACATTTGTAGAGGTACAAAGCACGATATCAGTCAACTGTGTTGCATTGAATGCCAATGTCTTTGCGAATCACACTGTAGAATGATGTCATGTCACTTTTTTCCTCAGGCATGTTCCACGAAAACATCAAATAGTTTTCTTCAACCATATAAGGATTTGCATTCTAAATCTCGAATTCTATCAGGGAATATTTTCTACGATAAACGAGTTGTCTTACGGCATTAAATTACCTAACTTCATCGAAACAATATATCTCGGCTTTCTTATAGCGTTTAAATATTCGTCCATCGGAAATGCTGCATCAATCAAATCATGATCGAAATCTAAAGGTTTGGATATTCTTTTGGCAAATGATACAGCTAAATAATGAGAAAACATCTCTGGTGAAAGACGCATCTGAAGAAAAAACCGTCTGCCAATGTATTGGAGGTTACAGTCAGACCTGGCCCTAATACTAGCATTTTACTACGATGGCAATAATTATGTTTTATTTAATTAACTGAATATTTGACAACTTGAACAGAAAGTTAATGATTAAAATATTGTAAGCTATTGTAGCATCCTTCTAATTCAAAGTGTGTTAGTCACTACAGACAGTAGCGTGGGACGTTTTCATTCACAAGCACATCTTGCGAGCTTTGATAGATGAAAAATCCGCAATGTTTTCAACTATACTCGAGATCGTTGGCGACATCATTCTAAATTGACAACATAGCTAAGTTAATGAGCCGTTCTTGAAGCCTCGTTGAACGCAATTAGGTTTTGATAAGTTTTCACTTCGAGAAGCTTCCTTCTCCAGAAGCTACAGTGACCGGAACACAGTCCGAAGTATTCAAAGTGCAATGCGGGTGTTAGTAAAGTCACTAAATCGCTTGTTTATTGTAAGAAATTGCAAAATCTTAACAGGATCGTTGTAGGTCGCTGCAGGAATTATAGAATTCAGTAATTGAAACTATTCAGCAAGCACGAAACCATCAAGATCCCTTGTTTCGCAGACTGTAAGTTGTTTTTCCCGATTCATATTGCAACTCAGCAGGTCAGTCTTTGTAACTCGTTAAATGTGTAAAGAAACCCGAACGACTCGTGATGCACTCTCAGTGGCATCTCCACTCAAAATCATAGCACATCAATTTTATAAAGCAGGATACTCAATGCTTAAAAAGGCTAGAATTCTGATGTCTCATTACAGTAAAAAAATTATAGCCAGCAGCGCGGGGCCCCTGAAAGCGCGGGGCCCAAGGCGGCTGCCTCGTTCGTCTTGCCCTAGGGCCGGGCCTGGTTACAGTGATACAGTCAATGATCTTCTTGTGAACCAAACACAGTCCAGCAAATCTTGCGACATTGTCAATAAACGACAAACAACCTGAATTCAGTGTTTCCTTATCCTTTTCAGAGAAGTCTGATCTACGAAAACTGTTGGTTCGCATTCTGATGTGGCAAATGGAGAACAGCCAAATAGGTCATAGCTGCAGGAGTAGACCCTAATGCCTTTGGAATTAGAGTAGTCTAACTCTAATGCTTTTATAAGAAATTCTTGCCACAAATAATACAATGGTCGAAATTCTGAACGATTATTTGATCCATATATATTTGCCATTAGATTCAGAGTCGCAGGAATCCAAACTGATTACCTTGATTTTAGGTTGCGTCGAAATTGCTTTGGCAAATTCAACGAAGAGATCGCTAGCCGATGAAAGGTCTCCGAAACCTGTTCCAAAAGCGGCATTTAAAATATACAGTAGATTATCATAATAGGCCTACTTGACACATAAGACGTTCGCTATAATTGTTGGAAGATAAGTCATTCGAATGAGTGCATTCGTTACAAGATATTTTGTAAAATATCCACCTTTTGAAAACAAATGATATTTGGCAACGTGCTTCCAAAGTTTGCATCAAGGACAGTTTTAAGCAGCTGCTTTAAACATAACATAACATAACATAACAAGGTTTTTAGTGGCTCAGAAGACTTTCATCTGTGTCAGAGCCACTCTCGAGCTTCCTCTCAATTGCACCTCGTTCTAGTATCCAATTTTGTTGAGTTTCTTCTTAAATGCAATAACCGAGTCCGCATTAGCAGTCCCTTCGTCAACTTATTCCAATTGTTCACCACTCTGGCACTGAAGAATCGTTGCATTTTTGTCCCAGCCGATTTTTTAACAATCTTGTAGCTGTGCCCTCTAGTTCTGTTGTTACTTGAGAATTCAAAGAGCCTTTGTGCTGGTATTTTATCCCTTCCTGTCACTATCTTGAATGTATCTATTAAGTCTCCTCTATTTCTTCTTTTCTCCAATGTTGTCAGCTTGCATCTCCTCAGTCTTTCTTCGTATGTCAGTTTGTCGAATCCATTGATCATCTTCGTTGCTCTCCTTTGTATCTTCTCTGGTTTTTCTATATCCTGTCTCAAATATGGACACCACACCTGCACACAATATTCCAAATTAGGTCTGACCAATGATTTGTATAATTCGAGCATTATTTCTTTTTCTCTACTGATTATTGTCCTTTTAATCATTCCTAGTACTTTGTTCGCTTTCTTTGCAGCCTCTGCACACTGTCTTGAGGGTTTAGCACCACTGTGTATGATTACTCCTAGGTCTTTCTCCTCTTCTGATGCCTTCAATAATACTCCTCCCATTTCATATTGGAATTTTTCATTGGTTTCCCATGTGCATGACTGAACCTTTCTCTATGTTGAACATCATCTGCCAATCCTCGGCCCATCCGTACAGTCTTTTAATGTCGTTCCTCACGAATTTACCACGACTATTTTACTATTTCATCCTCATTGGCTTGGATAACATAACAGATGTGCAGAAAATCTTACACGGCTGTGGTCTTAAGTGATAACGAGGAGGCGAAAGCCGAAAGGTATAAAAAAGGTGAACAATGTTTGATACTTAGTTCTGCCAGTATCTAGGCGGTAATGAGAACGGATTCATCCTCAGAGCAGAGAATTCACACGGCTACTCTAAACCTCCAGAGTTTGATGAAGAAGCTGCTGCATTTGCCTAACACTGCTGTATTTTTCGCTGTTTAAATGCGCGAAAGGATGAAGAATCTGGTGGAAAACGGAAGTATTCTTATGTGAACAGCTTAAGAAAGTCATAAACCCGCTTTTATAGTAGATGTTAAGTATGACGCTTTTCTCGGTTGTTGCACAAAAAACAAAATGATATGCTTAAATCCTATTTATGATTGTTATAAGCAACCAGCCCATAAAGAATTTCACCTTTGGTGAAAAATGTCATTCAACTAATAGAAGGTCGATCTTAAGACATTGGATAGCGTTACCCTGAATCACTTTCAATGTTTTAATACTCATCAGGCGAGATATCCAATCTGTTACAATGCGCTAGTGAGGATATCAAAATATAAAATCACTAATATTTATACATAAGGTCGCCTGTCGATCGGGTCGAGCTTAGCGAACTTTTCTTCTTCATCTGAGTGTTATTTATTACATAACTAATTTGTATGATCATTTTCCCCAAAATATTGTCGTCCTCATCTTTTTCCAACGCTTTATTTCACCATAGATTAAATCAAGCCACTGTAAATCATACGATAGATTAAATGTCACTAAAACAAAGGGTATTTAGCATTTAGTCAAATGTTTTGAACATCAGTTTTCACACATTTTACAATCCAGCTATATTGAATGAAAATCCAAACACCTTACTGTTGTATGTATGTATGTACATTAGGGTGGGGCAAAAAGTAATAAAAACTCGAGTTCAGTTCCCGGACAAACCTAAATCGAAGGTCCATGTTAAAGTTGATATTGCACCAAAAATGGATTTTTGATATGTATCACCGTTTTCTAGCAACTTTGTCTGAAACACCAGACCGAAAACGCAATATGTTGTAAAATGAGAGCTGGTCTTACATCAGCCGGTTGAATGGTTATGACTTTCAAATTAAGAACCCAAAGTTAAAGCTACAAACAACAATGAGTAATAAAATAAATGAAAAAGCATCTGACACAGTACTGCAGTGTAAATGTTTTAACTTAGTTCAGGAAATCAGCTTTAGTTTTTGTAGTTGGCAAGTCCAATCTTGATTTCTTCATTTGAATGATAACACCGTGGCGTGAGTCATGTCCGTGAACTCGGCCTCAGACTGCAGAAACTCTACTTAAACTGTCCTCTTATCTCTCCTCTCTGGTTGCTACACTGCGTTTGACAGATCCCAGATCTCGTTGCTTGCTCTATTTGACATCTCTGCTGCCTTTGACATGGTTGACCATGAGATCCTCCTGCAACGTCTCAAGTTCTCAAGTGGTCTCAGGGGCTCATCTCTTTTTTGGTTCCGGTCCTATCTTACAGATCGCACACAAACGATAATCTGGGGTGACTCCAGAACACACTGGGTTACTGTCAAGTTTGGTGTCCCCAGGGATCAGTACTTGGCCCACTCCTTTACCTGCTTTAATCAGCTGATATTACCTCCAGCTTTATAACGCATTTATCCACTGGCCGCCTCTATGCTGATGACGCCCAGCTCTACGTGCATGGGTCTCCGTATGCTCAGCTGTTTCTTACTGCTCGCATTGATGCTGTCTTTCATGACCTTCAAGCATAGCTGTCCTTAAACATGTTTTCTTTAAACCCAGCAGAGACCCAATTGATTTAGTTTGGCACTCGTCAACAACTGGCCAAGGTTGACTACCCTCTTTTATCTCAAAGCTTTCCTTCTTATACATTCTTTGCATCTGTCCGTAACCTGGTATAATTCTTGATAGCTCCCTTTCTTTTTCTGACTATATCTCTAATCTCACCCGCTTGTGCTACTACCATCTCCGACGTCTCAAGGCTATCCGAAGATCTGTCTCCTCTCCAGTCTTTACTCCCATTGTCTATGCCTTTATCTGCTCTCGCATTGATAACTGTAACTCCCTCTTTGTTGGCCTCCCCAAAGTCCATCTCTCCCCTCTACAATCTGTTCTTAAAGCAGCTGCCAGACAAATCACCCGTCTCCCACGATTCTCCCATATTTCCACATTCATGTTTGAACATCTTCACCGGATTCCTCTTACTGCCCGCATCCAACTAAAGGTACATATGACTTATTTGTTCCCCAGTAAGAAAGGTGATGGTCCAGTCTCGTTCCAACTAAAGGTACTTATCCATATTTGTCTGATCTTACCTGGGTCTTGCTCCTAAATACCTCTGTGACCCACTACGTCTTCCTACTTCAGCTAGCTCCCTTCGCCCTCTTCGCTCCTCTGATCGACTTGACTCATTTGTTCCCCCAGTGAGAACGGTGATAGCCCAGTCTCGTTCCTTTGTTACTATTTGCCCTTCATTGTGGAATCAGCTTCCTCATTCGGCCCGGGCTGCAGTACTATCCGGTGGTCCTGCCACAGCTTTTCGTTGTCTTTAAACTTGCCTTTATTCCTGAGAACCTTCGCACTGGGAGCGCCCTTGATTGGTGGGAACTTTGTAGAGGCACTTATAAGTTTTTAAATACAATACAATACAATACAATACAATATAGTAGTGTACTGTGTAGTGTGTAATTTGTGTATTAAAGTGATTGTGTAATATATTATAGTCGACATTAATGAGTTTCTATGACCCTATTGTAATAAGATTAATGCATTTGTTATTTATTTCTAATGAACTACATGACGTCACACATTTTTCAAAGTTGCGACCCCTAGACATGATACAAAATATGAAAATTAATTATTTCATTAACCAGTAGATGAGGGAGCTTCTATTTACAGTTGTCTGGTTGAGGCAACCGGTATTTGCCCCACCCTAATGTACATGTATGTATTCATTTGTCACGTTCTGCGTTTCATCGCTTCCCCGAACACTACATTTCCATCGCAATGAGTCAAAAGAGTTTGGAGA
This sequence comes from Allolobophora icterica, assembly GCA_963556255.1. NCBI lineage: Eukaryota > Metazoa > Annelida > Clitellata > Crassiclitellata > Lumbricidae > Allolobophora > Allolobophora icterica. Next base: position 14,487,828 of record OY744610.1, read on the forward strand.
AATATGAATTTAATATTAAGCGTCAGGTTCAGAATTTCAGCTGACGAAAGTTTCTCTCAACCGTCCGAATGGCTTTTCTTTCCCCGGTCATTTATTCCTTGTAGATTTATATCCGTAATCGCTCTGGTGCAGGAGCAATGAGCATGGTCCAATCTCTAATCACAACGATTTTACAAGGCAATACAATGACACTGTAAGTTTTTCCAAGAACACATCGAAATTAAGCAACGGTTATGTCACAGAGAGCCCAGCTGAAAGAGATTCGCCTGGGGCTGACTGGTGAGAATCACACTCAGAGTTGCGGCCATAAATAATCAGTAACTGCTCTCGCACCGGTATTTAATGCACAAGGCATCAACCGCTGGCATACAAAAACCAAGCCATAATCAGGTCGACTTCCAGAAGGTTAGTCCGTTATGCATTAACGCTGAGTCCTTCCTCTCCCTTGCTTCCACCATGTGATGCAGCCGAGAATGTGGAAACGGCCTTCTGTTCACTACGATTAAACTGGATCATGGATAAGGTTTAAAGCTACTACAAGGAAGATTGGACTACCTTAAAAGTCATTTCCAACACATCTCACATTTCAAACGAAAGCAGAATTCGATCATTGGTAATTAAAACTTCTTGATTATTTTTTAATAATACGAAGTTTTTGTAGAAGAAACCTGCGAATGATCTGTTCAAACGGAAGATTCGTTTTCTGGGCAGCAAATGCAGTCAATGCTTCTGTAAGCGGAAGATTGCAGTCGATACATATTCTGACCTTCAGATATGTTGCAAGAAAATGTCGTCCAACAAAATAATTACATTTAATGGAGTAATGAAATTGAAGTGATTGGTAGAGAAGACGCCCATGAAAGCGCACAATGTGGCCAAAATATTGTGCAAACGTTGATTCTGTAGTTATGTTACATTCCTGCATTTCGTCATTTGTAGGTGATAAATAATAAAAGAGCGTGTGAAATCCAAGCAACGATTGTATGTCTCTATCGAAAAACGAGTCAAGCGGCGGCATCAACAAAACATTCACAAATGAAAATTGCTGCAAATCGCTCTGCAGATCAGGCTCATGAAGAATTCGCTCACATAAAAGCAAAGCTTCGTCGTATTGACGACACTTGTAAAGGTACAAAGCACGATAGCAGTCAACTGTGTTGCACTGGATACCAAAGTCTTCGTTAATCAAGCTGTGGAACGAAGTCATATTTTCAATAGCATATTCCATTAGAATATCGATTACTCTTTCTTTGACTGTCAAAGGATTCACACCTGTTGACTCGGTTTCTGTTAATGAATCTGTTCTGAGATAAAAACACTCTCTGGCAACATTGAAATTAAAACCTGGTTTCCTCAAAACAATACATTTAGGCTTTATAAAAGCTTTCAGAAATTCGTCCATAGGAAATGTTGAATCAGGCAAATCACGATCACCATCTAAATATTTGAATATTCTTTCCACGGATAATACAGTTAAATAATAGGCAAACATCTTTGGTGAAAGACGTAGATCAAGACAAAGCCGCCTGTTGATGTAATAAAGATTATTGCCAGTAATCTTCTTCTGAAGCACACACAATCCAACGATTCTTGCGACATCGTCAATAAACAGCAAACAACCTGCATTCAGTGTTTCCTTATCCTTTTGAAAAGTCTGATTTACGAGAACTGCCATGCACAAACGTATGGCTTGTTGGTATTCTGTTGTGGCAAAATTGAGAGCAGCCAGATAGGCCAAAGCTGCTGGAGCAATGCACGTGCAGACACAACAATCACATTCTAAAGCTTTTGTAAGAAACTCTGTTGACATGAGAGACACTAGTTTAAATTCAGGAGAGCAGTTTGATCCAGCTAAATTTTCCATGAGATCCTGAGCACGCAGGAATTGAAACCGACTGCTTTGTTCTGTGTACATTTTCGGAAAGTTATGATACTGAGACCTCACGATTTTAGGCTGTTGCAAAATTCCGTCGACAAATTCAATAAAGAGTCTGCTATTCCATGAAATTTCTCCGCAGCCTAAGCCATATGCAGTGTGCAAAATGTACAGTACATTGTTACAATTTGTGTGACATAAGACGTTCTCTATTGTTAGATAATGTGACATGTTATTGTGTACTTTATCGCTAAGATTTTTTAAAGAATTTGCACTTTTTAATTTCAGCCTCAGTCCAGAAGAGAGACTATTTTTCATTAATAAGCGAATATTATAAGAACATGTGAATGTGTGAATAAACATCGAATCTAATGATATTAACTCACTGGGCTTCGGACTTATAAAAAGAGGCAGCATGCAATATTCGAAATGTGGATTTATTTCCAATATGTTTTCTTCGAAATGTGTGCGAATGTATGGCAGTATGTAATTTTCCACAAACCAATTACAAAGAATGTCAGGTTCGCAGAACGTATTCAGACGCCTTTCGCTCTTTTCACACATTTTGGGGCTCCATTCCTCATGAAATAAATTTGCTTCAGGGATGAAGTAATTTGGACAGTTTCTTCTCTTTAGCCATTCTAATAGCTTTTTTAACAACTCGCAACAGATCGCAATAACAGAAGAGGAATTCCACCATTCAGGCGACATCTCTTCACAAGTCCATAGCATCAGCGTCTTTAAGTGATACGTACAGAGAACCTCATCCTCCTTTGGACAATCCTTTTGTATCAATTCTCTCTTGCAGAAGAATCTTAGCAAATGATAGACGATCTGTTGAATTTGAGTCCAACTCTGGAGCAATATTACTTCAACGAATGAAAATGACAATCTCCACTGTAGGTCATCGTCTCTGCAAGAACGATGCTAGACATAAACAACATGACAACCATTTTGAACAACTTCCGAGATTGTGGCAGTTGTCGGCCATCCCTGATATCTAGGTCGAGTAGGCCAATTTTGGGCATCTTTAGGCCACTGAGGGCACCACACGCTTAAGACAGTATCACCTGCGCAATGATGATTTCTATTCGGTTGACCCTTAATTGATGGGCCACTAACAGTGTTAATAAGTGTACTTCCTTCTTTCGAAAGAGGCAAATACTCATTTTTTGCAAGATTAGTCAAATTTAGCGTCTTGTAGCTATTTAGGAGAGCTGTTTGGTTAAACACATACTTTTTATTTTTCCAATTATAATTCATTTGTCCTATAACACGTAATCGAACAAAGCCTGGATAGCTGTTGTATCTTTCAATCTTGTAGCACTCGATCGTATCTGATAGGCCACTCATATCACTTGGCAACACTGGAATGTCGCCAATGCAGGCCAGTTCATCAGCTTTTGAAATTAAATCATCATCGTCCGCGATGCATGTATTCAGCGGTCGGATAAAGAACTCCGCATGACTGCCACACAAAATCGAATACGCTGTCGTTGCAGGGTTATTGGACAACATTGAGTCATGCATGTGATCAGGAACAGCAGAAATAGAAAACGTCTTTGGAAGCAATTGGCAAGTGTTTACGATGAACGCAGATGCCATTTCTTCTTTCATTTTGCTCTCGTATTCCGTCATCTTAAATGAAAAACATATCTGAAACCTAAAAATCCTCATCCTCATAATCATTATGATTATCATAGCCATCGTAATCGCCATCGTAATCACCATCGTCGTATTCATCATTCTTATAATCTTCAATATTATTATCATCATTCATTCATTCACTTATTCAGAGGACTTATATAGCGCCCCTCCAAGGTACCTACTCAGAGTCTCTCCCATGCAGTCCAACTCCGGCGATAAAGAACAGCTTTCATCTGCTTTCGAAAGGTGTACGCAGGGTCCCTAGTTAAAAGCTAGCTAAATAGTTGGAATGGATGTCTATCGTCGTCATCATCGTTGTCAGGAGCAGCAACAAAAGCAGCAGAAGTTGAATTCCAGCCTACATCCATGTCAACCATTCCACTTAACACCATCGCTCACATTAACATAGATAATGTTTAGTAGACAATCTCCTTTTTGGAAACCTTCTTTCTAAAGGAAATCTGAAGATCAGGGGCGCCAGCAGCGTGACGCACTGGACGCACGTGCGTCCACTCACCATTAGGGTGGAGTGAAAAAAATATTTTAAATAAATGAATTCTAATAGTGGGCAAAAGATGCAACTTGGGTAGAGAAAGAAACACACCAAGTATTTTAAATTTCAGATGACGACTTCTGCCCTCTACCGTCGATGCTATATTTCAACGTGTTTAGCCTATAGTCTCACAGTGGATGTCGTCCAATTTCTTCTGCCTTAACCCTTCCAAAAAAGAATTCATCATTCTAGGCCTTCCTGGTCATATCAAGAAAAGTCCTAACCCTTTCACACACCTATCGACTAACTCATCGTTTCTTAACCTTCACCTCGGAACCCCCGCCCCTGATATTACTTGTGATCCACACCTCTCCTTCTCTAACCACATCTCCAACCTCTCGCGCTCCTGCTTCATTCACATTCGTGACCTTCGTCGCATCCGGCCCAAGATCAACCTCAAAATTGCCTCTACTATTGTTACCTCTATTGTTCATTCAAAGCTTCATTATAGCAATTCCCTCTTCATCAACCTCTAATCCACGTAAATCAAGCGTCTGCAAGTTTTCCAAAACTCACTAGCAACGAGAACGCCTAATATCATCATATCACTTCCAACCTCAAATCACTCCATTGACTAAACTAGCGAATGCACTTCAAAGTGCTATCACTAACCTACAACACCCTACAATATTCTCAGCCCAGGTACCTCCGTGATCTTTTCACCATCCAGGCAACCCGTTCCACTCGATCATCATAATATTTAAGTCTTTCACGATCCCCGGCCACTACTCACCTCAAGTTCTCCACCCGAGCCAAATCCAACAGAGCACCTCGCCTCTGGAACTATCTCCCCTTGAGGTGGATATTCAAGCGCGCTAATCACTATGCTATAGCGCACCCCATTTGGCGCCAAAACGTCATGCGCCAAAACGGCCGTGCGCCAATACGTCCTGCGCCAACACGGCGGCGCCAAAACGTCACGTACCGTGTGAATCCCACCATGCAGGTGAGGCATAGAGTATCCTGGATAGTGGATAGGGTTGTGGCTCTCATCACGTCATAAAGGCATGGTCCTCGCAGACCATGCGCTACCAGGGTACGCAGCTCATAAATCTATCGACGTGCCTGACTGCAAATGCGGTTAACATGGGTAGTATACGGTTATCTTACTCGTCTGCAGAGAAACGCCTCTTCAGATCTATCCTCTCGAACGAGTCTCACGTCCTTCGCCGCCTCTTTCCACCCCAAATAGGCCTACGTCGGACTTATTCCCTTCACCCTCGTGCACATGAACATTCTCTTCCACCCAAAGATGACAAGAATTTAATTCCCCGTTTTTTGTATAGAAGCATCCTCAATCTATCTGACTAATTCTCAAATCTCGCTACATTTCTTTGTCATAGCACTGGAAATATATACTCTAAAATTTATTATTTCATTTTTAATATTATCGCTTTCGATTGTTGTAAGCTGCTCAATTCCTGTTACTGGCAGAATGTAACTGAGAGGGCAAACGACAACAGGTCACACTACTTAAAATTATCTTTCGCTTTGCAGATAATTATATTAATTTGATTTAGGGTGGCCCACAGGTCAATATAAGCAAATTCTGAATAAAGCCTACTTCGTGTAGTTTCAGGAATCAGTAGACTTAAATCATCGGCTTCTTCACAAATGTATTTAACCTATCCTCAAACAAAGTGAAGGGAGCTGCATTGAAATAATGAACTGAACTGGTCCCAGCCCATATTACTGCTAAATACTTTGGCTATCGAGAGCAAGTTTCATTGCTTCCGTCTGAAATTGAACAGCCTGCGTTCTACCGCTAAGGAAGGCAGCTACCGGGAAAAGGTGTTAGGCTGAATATTGATAGGATTTTGTGCAAGACAATGAGGTAACGGCTCGAGTCGAATACTTTTGAAAACCAATAAGTAAACAATGCTATAAGACTTACCTTTAAGAGCCTCTGTATTTTAGACACTGGTTACCTCGATTGTTTTCAAAGTTATTCGCTGTTGGCAAGTTATCTGCTCAAAGAGAGTTTGAAATAGGAAACACGCAGAAACCTGCGTCATTAGTTTTGCACGAGGCCCAATATTACGGTTCAATTAACAACTATAAAGAATTGTATTCACTGCGTTCACTGCAATTAATCTTTTGTATTTTTTCTCTCAGATGAACGTGCGCAGTGGTATGGATTGTGAATCACTTTGTACTAACTGAAATATAACGAGCGTACATTTTACGTGGATGCATTGTCATGCAAATAACCCCAGGCACTTCATGATCAATTGTATCATGCGTCACACCGTTTAAGTTGCCAACCGTTAATAAATTATGATTTTAGTTACACATTTAACCCTCTAAGGGATATGGGACATATATGTCCCATATCAGAAAAAAGTCCGTGAATTGGTTAGATCGAGCAAACTGGTTTGTGTAACGATTTTATTTATTTGTTAGGTATTTGGTCAATGTAACTGTGACCTTTCGATGAGTTCCCGCACATCCTATGGACCAAATATTTTTATTTTAAAATTATTAATTTTTAAAAATAAAATACAAACTTTGTAATTTTTTATTTTTCTGACAGAGGAATAATACGATACAAAACTTTAAAATAATGTATATTGATCCTTCACAAAAGAGGTTATTCATTGACAAGAGCCATTCCTATCACAGTCTAGCAGATATTGAAGAAAATCTTCGTGGGACATATTTGTCCCATTGTCCCTTATGCTTTTCTTCTTTCTTTCTTTATGGCTTTGGCGATGCCCCAGCACGCAATAGCCGCTCATTTATGGTGAGTCTCCACTTCTTCCTGTCTTGTGCTCTCTGTGTAGCCTCCTGCACGGATAGGCCCATCTCCTTGCAGTCCTCTCGTATCCCATCAATCCATCGCAACCTTGGTCTTCCCCTTCTCCGCTCTCCGTGTACGTATCCGTGTAGTGCTATGTTCGGGCATCTTTCATTTCGCATTCTTGATATATGGCCGAAATAGCGCAGTCTCCTGATCCTTATTCTGTCCACGATGTCCTGCTGTATATTCAATCTGTTGTGTATCTCCGTATTTCTTATCCTGTCTCTTCTGGTGACTCCCACTATCCTTCGTAAACATACCATTTCGAACACCCTCAGTCGTCTTTTCTGCACCTCCTTCAATGTCCATGTCTCCGAATTATACAATAATACGTTTAGCACAAGTGTCTCATACACCTGTACTTTGGTGGTCCTGCTGATTTCCCTTGCACTCCACATCTGCAATGTTATAAAATGCCCGTACATGAAAATGCGAAAATGCGTTTTAGACCTAACCAAGACTTTGATCGGAACTGGTTGTTGTATTTTCATGGACAACTTTTTCACATCGCCCCCACATGCCTAACATACTGTATAGCCACAGATTAGAAGGTACTGAGCTGTCACAGAAAAAATCGAATGGGCTTGCCGGAAGCTAATATGGACAAAGATATGAGGGATATTCAGTCCTTCCAAGCAACGGACAACAAGATTAACTTTTTGAGGTGGATGAACTCATAGACTGTCCATCTCATATTCAATTCTAAACCACACATAGGTACAGTTAGTACCTATTGATATACGTCAGAAGGTTCCGCTGAGAAGGTTGTTACTAACGTTCAATCATTAGTGAAAGGATACAATAAATATATGGGAGGAGTTGATCTGGCAGACTACATAAAATCATATTATGGAACAGATATTTGGTGCCGATGCAAGTATTATATGAGAATGGCATTTGTTAGGCTGCAGGGGCAGGGTCTAAAAAGTGGGAGTACCAATGAGTCATGACTAAGATAACAATCATAAAGCAGAGAGTGAAGATGATGTCAGAAATCGGTGGCGTCTCCCGTCTGTGGGTCGGTCAGTCTGCCGGGTGACCAGTGTGGCTGAAAGTCTGCTCTCTGACTGCCTGTGACTCAGTTCGTCTGGCTCTCGATTTACCTGTGTATCTAAGTAATTTCTACTTCTGTGGTACATACTACTCACTCTGTCTACATACACGAAGCAAGGCGGAGACTGCGATCCCTGGGAAGGCACAATAATGAAACACTGATTGACATTATTTGCAAAATTGGGTACGGTACCCCCAGTGGAAAAAGTTTGGGGCACGGGTACCCCTCGTACCCCTAAAATTACGCCTATATATGATAGCCTGGACGCGACTGTGGTAAATGGCTACTTGAATTAGAAGTCCCTCAACGGTGATACCAAAATAACATTTCTTTACATTTCAGAAAATGACCTCATTAAAATTTAGACAGCATGCAGGTGCTTCATGGTCTCATAGGTATACTTCGAGAAAGAATAGTCTTTTCCGACTGGAGACATCAAGAGAAAGGCGTTTCCAGCGATGATACATGATCATTGGCCCGACAGCAAGTGATGCAAGTTTAATCACAGGAGGGCAAAGATAACCGGTAGTGCCGTAGAGTGCCGTAACTGTTTCATCGAGTTCCACATTAACTAACTTTCGTAACTGTGCAACTAAATTCGTTGATACATGGTCAATGACCGTAATCTGACATTTAGGCAACACAGTCCAACAATATTCAAGACTGCTACCAAAATGTACTTTTACTGCCTAACGGACAATGGGACATATCTGTCCCATAAAATAAAAGTGGCTATATTGCAAACGTGTACTGCTAAGCATCAAATAAACTACATTATGTTGACAGGAGAACCCTAGACAATGTATTTGTGTCAGTTTTGAACATTTTGCAAACAGACAAAAATCTTGTGCCTTAGAGGGTTAAATAGCAACAGTACAAGAGAAAGACTCATCAAAGATGATCTCGACCTAACACAATGAAACCACGATCGAACAGAATGGTCTTCAAGTGTTTGCAAAAAAGAGGTAAAGAGAGGCTGGATGTTAGGCAACTTAGTCCAGGAGGATGGGACGACAACAAGAACACTTCTGTGTTGGTCCGTGGTAGTGCTGGCTGGTGGGAACCACCAAGTCGCCTTTCGCAGCAGAGTATAGAAATCTCCGACCAGGGATAGAAGATGCTGAGATGGAAAGCTTCTTCAGATAAGATGGAGCACAGTCTGCCAAGCAATTAAAAACGAACATCAGGATCTCATATTTATTGCGCTTTTGCATAGGTAATGCCGATCCTTCCACATGAACCTAGATATTATATGATCAAATCTAGGTCTTTCGCCGATCATCCGAGCCGCAGCATTCAAGATTGATTGGAACCAATTTATGGAGGAATGAGTCAGACAGACATGCATACATAGCATTGGCATAATCAACAGTTGGGCATATAAATGGATACGTCAGAGTTGCTGCTGCTTGGGTTGTAAGCGAATCTGACGCAGGTGTTTACAGTGGTGGACTGGAGTGTCAAAGCGGCCCGGTGTAGCGATTTCAGATTACCCTCATTTCAAATTACCCCCCGGTAACTTGAAATCGCGTTCAGATTACCGGGGGTAATCTTAAATCGATTTCAAGTTACCCCCGGAGGTAACTTCAAATCGATTTCAGATTACCCCTACGATTTCAGATTACCCCTTAAATTAATGGGGCCCGTTCTTCGACTATCTCATAATAATAATAATAATTGTTAACATTTCTCATTAAACTCTCATTACCCCTCTAGTGCATTATGTACAACAAGCTATCTTTCGTTGTAGATCACTATTGCATCAACTAGGTTGAATCTTTGTATATCTTATGTTGGAATGTAATATGTCAGGCGCTTTGAACTAGTGTATGAGTGGTTTTAATACAATTAACATTTCTGTGACATTTTTTATTTCTTTCAGATATTGAAACTAGCTTTCAATCTTGCATGTTTAAGGTGTTTTATTCAATAGACCTATATCATGAGTTGCAAGCGTAAGAATTTATCACTTTAGCTAAATCAGGTAGGGGGTAATGTGAACAGCGCAGGGGTAACTTGAAATCGCGTTCAGGTTACCCCCGGGGGTAATGTGAAATCGATTTCAAAGTACCGGGGGTAACCTGAAATGGGGGGTAGCCGGGAAAAATTTAAAGCGGCCCTATCCGACATTTATTTTTCTTGGGGATTTGTTTTCAGCCAAGGTAAGAGATTACTTTACAACGGGATAGTCATAACACAACGATGAATCGCAAACCTAATCTACATTAGACATAAAATATTAACAATGCCTTTCAAGTTATAAATCGATTTATCATGACCCACTTAAATGATGGTTATTGTATAAGCAACTTATTTAAGCTGGGTGCCATTTCAGACACATGATCTATAATTGTGTCATTACAAAGTTCACTTAAACCATTGGTTTCTACCGACATGAGCGAAAATGCTTCAAGATTTGTAGTAGACAACGAGCTAAGCAAGCGATTTTTAAAGGACTTCAGTTTTGAGAAAGATCTCTCACACGCTACTTGAGTAGAGGGCAGAGTCAGTACTGTACTGGTCCATTACATACGTACGCAAAAATCTGGAAAAATTGGACCATTCCCCTTCCTGTACGCACACGTACTTTTTTCATCCCCCCTCACGTACGTACGCTTGACGCGCCTTGCCCCCAAAGACCAACTGCAGAATGTGTCAGTACTACAGGTTCAGGCAGCGGCTGTCTGCACTTTAGGTCAGATTGAAGGACGAGTGATCCATGGACTCACTGCTGAGCTGTGTGATAGTTTAATAAAAGCGTTCAGAGGTAAGGACCGTAAGGTGGCATGCAAATGACACCTCTCTCACAGTCACACTTCCTCTGGTTGTACCTGATAGCTGAAAAGACTGAACTCTGGCTCACTTGAAGGCCAATCAATTTGAAGGCCAATATAGACAAATTATAGGTTCCCTACCCCGTTTTCTATGCGTAGTACATTATCAGTTGACCCTCAACCCCATAGGCAAGCATACGCAAGCATATGCATTTGGGTTAACTCCTCCACCCTCCATGCGTACGTACTATATGGATGGCCCCTAAGAGTTTATATGCACGAAACAGGTGCCTGTAAATCTGACCAAAGAAACTGTATTTATGTAACACAAAAAAGCAGCAAACAGGACTTTTTGCAAGATTTGCATTTCGTAAGTTCATCACTCTTATGCCCAACTTGGTCGTCCCAGAGTTCATGTGGAGAATCTTCATTGACGCTGTCCTCTATCTAATCGTCGAACATTTAGTGACGGTCTCTTTGTCTTGAGTAACTTTAAATAAATCGACTAGATTTTGGCACGTGGCTCCATCTTTAGCAAGAATTTTTAGTTTCTTATCTCTTACCTTTTCCGCACCATCTTTCATTTACGTTTCAAATTTAAAATCACTCATAACCGTAAATTTGTTCATTAATTTATTAACCAATAATAATAAAAGAATCTTCGTCAAAAACTAACTTAGCGAAAGTAGAACCTCGATCGTTTTAAGATTCAACTGTTAATTATATAAATCTGCCTTCTCAGGCCCGCCGAGAGGGGGTGGGGGAGGGGGCAAATGCCCAGAGGCCCGGAGAGTTTTATGGACCCGGCCGTCAGGGCCCGCAATCAACTTATGAAAAACATTATAATCAGTTATACAAAGTTTATGATTTATGCCTTTTTAAATATAATATTACTGAATAAAATCGTAGTTGTAGGCCTATATATACACATAGCAGCGTACGGTCGTATCCGCACTGTTTTATGTCAATTTATTTTCTTCAATTTTCTCATAAAGCCTAAAGATAGTTTAGGAGCCCGTGACTGCTCTGCCTATGGGCCCGGAATTTCTGTCGTCAGCCCTGTGCCTTCTAGCGAATAAAAAATAACGCCGTCATAAATACCATAACAATTATTATTAATAACATAAACGATTTTAGACATTGTGTCTAAGAACTTAGAAGCGGCCCAAATATCACCGAACTTGGCGGCCCACCGGGAGTTTTCCCGGTGTCCCGGCAGGCCAGTCCAGTGTTAAAAGCACGTTCGACATACTGTACATGTACTTTCGTGAAAGTCAATCCATGGTCCAAGGTCAATCAAGTTCGCGAATAGTAGTTGAGAAGGAGATGCTAGGAAAGCGATGCTGTAGATTAGGCAAGTAGAGTTCGTAAATCCGCCAGATCAACTGGGTTTTCTCAAACTTCTGACGGAGATCCAGGCACAAAGCACCTCCTATGTATGAAGCATTTCTCCACTAAGGAGAAAGCTCCTATAACTGGGCCGTGGACAATTGGACATACGCCTGCGTGTCATCAGCATACCGATGAGCTGCAACCCACATTGAAGAAAGAACGTTAAAGTGAGTAGTATAGAGGGTATAGAGTAGGAGGCCTAAGCTAGAACCTTCAGGCAGACCATGCGTGACCACAGACCAGTCAGACCATGTGGAACCAAATATCACTGCCTGAGGACTCCCAGGGAGGAATGAATGCAGCCGTGACAGCGGGCAACCCACGACGTCAATCGATCTTGTAAGGCGCTTCAACAGAATTTCGTGACTAAAGTGACATCAGTTATCGGTCGAACTTGACACTAAAATTCAAAGCGATAAACCCTCGTTAATCATTAAAAAAGGAATTGGAGTTGTTTAAACATTGTGTCATACGCATAACTCAACCATATCCGTTTAAATTGCTATTATACGACTAGTTACTTGGAAGGTTAACAGCTAGGCAATGGTGCTTACAATCGTACTGAGTTCAATAATGTGTGACAGGCTCTTGGTACAGTTGTCTGTCTCAACAACTCAAGCTAACGCTTCCCTGGAGGCGTAAGCGTTGTAAACCTGTGATCTTACATGTATGTTGTCCTTTAAGGACACACCAAGACCATTGACTGGAAAATTTAACTTGCGTCCATAACTGAATATCAACGACAGCATATTGAGTGTAAGCCTACTATTTCCAGCAGCTAGCATGCTTTTAAGTACCGTAGTTTAAACATTACAATAACTCTTATAGAGTTAAAGTTCAAACTGCTTATAGGCCAAGAGCATTAGGTTTAAGGTGGAAATTTTTCATAACAAGCTGAATTTTTCAGGATAGGTCTAGGAATATGAGTAGAATAACATACTAAAAGTCCCCGATAATCCCCTTGGAGCTCTTTCAGAAATCCAAGATGGCGTCCAAAATGGCCGTCATTAGATCATTATGTGCTAAAAGCTGAAAGTAGCTCCTCATAACAATCTGAATGTCTCAGGATAGGTAAAGGAATATGGGTAGAATAACATACTAAAAGTCCCCGACAATCCCCCTGGAGCTCTTTCAGAAATCCAAGATGGCGTCCAAAATGGCCGTCATTAGATCATAATGTGCTAAAAGTTGAAAGTAGCTCCTCATAGCAATCTGAATGTCTCAGGATAGGTCAAGGAATATGGGTAGAATAACATACTAAAAGTCCCCGATAATCCCTCTGGAGCTCTTTCAGAAATCCAAGATGGCGTCCAAAATGGCCGTCATTAGATCATTATGTGCCAAATGCTGAAAATAGCTCATAACTAGCTGAAATTTTCAGGATAGGTCTAGGAGCATGAGTGGAATAACACTGTAGGTCCTTGACAATTTCCTGATTCCCTGGAGCTCTTTCCGAAATCCAAGATGGCGTCCAAAATGGCCGTCATTAGATCATAACGTGTCAAAAGCTGAAAGTAGCTCATAATAAGTTGAATTTTTCGGATTAGGTCTAGGAGCATGAGTGGAATAACATACTAAAGGGCCCTGAAAATTCCCTGGAGCTCTTTCCGAAATCCAAGATGGCGTCCAAAATGGCCGGCATTTTCTATTATTATTATAATTTTGAAACCCGAGAAGTTAGAATTGCAATTGAAGTGTCTAAACACACGTTTTAAGTCACAAGGATGCATAGTATTCAAAATTCAAAGTATCCAGAACAAATTTTATAGAGCTGAAAACTTTGTTCACTTTAGTAGTTCTGTCACATACGTGTTAATCTGGTCATTGCTACAAGTTTGACGACTGCATTGACTGCACATTGAGGAAATACTGCACCCAAAGCTTCCCAGTTCTGCACTGAATTCCACCCTGGTCAAGGAGTTGTGAAATGAAGTCGCATAACTGTTTGAAACACTCATTCTCGGCTACATCAGCGGCGTTCTCGTCCTTTTGAGAAGAGCTATATAAAGATTCGCTAAGTGATCTTTGTCTATGCTATCCAAGGTGCCACCGTGCCACATGTGCCCAACAATGCCCAAATGAGGACAGAATTTGAGCACGAAGAGCACGAGAAAAGGCATTGCCAGATAGTATGTGTATGACGGATCCGTTGGCATATACCATCTCCCAAAGTACCGGCAAGTGGCCCTTATACAGCGCTTAATCGAGCGTGCTTCTGAGTAGATAACCCTGAAGAGGAGCTATATAAATTCTCTATATGAATGAACAATCAGGAGACTGGAAGCTACACCGGCTGGTGTGTGAGGCAAATGATTCCACTTTTCCATGCTGCAGGACATCTTAAGTATGCCAAATCTGCCAGGTTGCACTTTCAACAGATGGAAGCCTTAGAGCAAACTATGCTTTTGGCACATAATGATCTAATGACGGCCATTTTGGACGCCATCTTGGATTTTGGAAAGAGCTTCAGAGGGATTGTCAGGGATTTTTAGTATGTTATTCCACTCATGCTCCTAGACATATCCTGGAAAATTCAGCTTGTTGTGAGCTATTTTCAGCTTTTGGCACATTATGATCTAATTACGGCCATTTTGGACGCCATCTTGGATTTCTGAAAGAGCTCCAGAGGGATTATCGGGGACTTTTAGTATGTTATTCTACCCATATTCCTTGACCTATCCTGAGACATTCAGATTGTTATGAGGAGCTACTTTCAGCTTTTAGCACATAATGATCTAATGACGGCCATTTTGGACGCCATCTTGGATTTCTGAAAGAGCTCAAGGGGGATTATCGGGGACTTCTAGTACGTTATTCTACCCATATTCCTTTACCTATCCTGTGACATTCAGATTGTTATGAGGAGCTACTTTCAGCTTTTAGCACATTATGATCTAATGACGGCCATTTTGGACGCCATCTTGGATTTCTGAAAGAGCTCCAGGGGGATTATCGGGGACTTTTAGTATGTTATTCTACTCATATTCCTAGACCTATCCTGAAAAATTCAGCTTGTTATGAGAAATTTCCACCTTTCATCACATTTTGATCTAATGCTCTTGGACTATTAGACCTACAATAAATTCTCTTACTGATTCCCGTGTATGAAAACCAAACAGTTTATGATAAAAAATTTTCCAGCAGGCGTTTAAAATTACACAGCTGAGGCTGGGAAAACCTCACAGCTACTGAATCGTATCCTAAAACTGGGATGATATAATTATGTCTGCTGCAAGTAAAGCTGCATTAGCTGAGACATACCCGAAAGAGTTATTGAAAATATGATTGCTAGCGGCATAGAAATTGTGCATTATACTATCCACATCGCTTCTCAGTTTATTACCAGCACAAAACTCTCTCAAGGCCGATCGTTGGAAGTTTGCTCCATGAAGACGTCGAATAAAGAATGCTTTATTTAACTCTTTCCCTAACGCATACTTAGGTGCATCTCACTTATTCTACCTTGCCGTTATTTTCCTAATCGTCGCTGGTTTCTCTCTCATAATTATGTTGACTCACTTTAGTCTATCGAAGTTCGAGACCTACTGATGTCAAATGGATTTCCTCAACACATCATAATTTTTACTACGGAATTGTTTGAAGCAACCATCTGTTGATACCGTGTGTAGTACGGTGCTACTAGCCTCTCCCGCGCAGAACATTCCGTGCCAGTTCGACAAGATCCTCTGTTTCGTCACCAGCTATGCATCCATATCACTGTCTTTGCTTTCATCCCTACATTTCTCCATTCCCGTCTCCCTAGGGCGGACTTCTTCCTTCCGTCCCTTCTTTCGTCTCTTCCTCTCTTACTATCGCCCTGTTTATGCCGTAATGCTTGCAATGCCTGCATACATGCCTGCCTACCTCCCTAGTTGCTTACATGCCTCCATCCCTCTCACTTATCTTCGAGCCTCGCTGTCCCTCGTTCCCTTACTTCTTGCTTCCATTCTGAACGAGATCGTCCATCCAAGCGTCTTTATCTTTCACCCCCTCCCTTTCTCCTTCCTATTTTCATGCTTCTCAAACTCTCTCCATCTTTGTCTCTCTTCTTTGACCTTGGATCCATGCCTATCTTCTTATATCCTCTCCTTATCTGCCTCTCTTTCTCTGCCTCCGCCCGAGTCTTCTCTTTTTTCTGGCTCCATATTTCTTACTTTCTCTATTTTCCAGCCCTGTTTCTTACTGCCTCTCTTCCTATTTTGTGCATTACCTCTCATCCTACCTCACGCCTCACTTTCTAACTTCTCTTCCCGCCTGTTTTCGCTGCTCGATTCTACTATCCTCCCACCCGTTCCCTTCCTTTCTCTCTCCATGCTTTCTTCCGTCCCCGATGAACTCTTATAGTTCTATAGAGTACAATACATAGACTCAACATAACTCAACTATAAAGTTAGGTAATCAAAAAATAAAACAAAAACAAGATACCTCTAGTTAAAGCAGTCTTATTATTCTGGAAAGGTTGTGACGAATAGCTGTTGACATTGTTACAGATCACTGTTAATAACTGGCTCGAATTAGAAGTATGATCAAATATTTTATTTAGAACGAAATACTGTACAACAGTTTACCTTTTGACAAGGTCTTTCGACCGTCCACCAACAGCAAGACGACAGTCGAAAACAAAACATCGACCACTTCAACAGTCAACGAGTTGACTTAACAAACCTCAGCGAAAATAGCAACTCAAGACACCAAACAACGAGCTTAGACGTCTTACTAACAGGAGTAAATGATATCCGAGTCTTCTCAAAATTCTAATCTTGAACGGAGCCTTGGCAGGAAACCAACAAAAGGGTCTCGTCAGACCAAAACCAAAAGCCACGTTCTACACTACTACCAGTTCCCCCAGTTATATTGACGTCCCACTTGCACCATTCCTCGTGCGTAACCGGTCAAGCTGAGCATCTCCTTTACCACCTGTCCTCATCAATAAAATTATATCATTGCTGGCAGAGAGTGAGTATCTAACAAAATATTTGACAGTTGGGAGTGAAAGCCTAGTGTACATGTAATCTAAATTTGCTGGCAGATGCACGTAGCAACTGGAATAGTTATAGATACGGCGAACATGGAGGGCTAAACTGCTTCTAACAAGAACTGGAAACCTTTAGTGTCCACCTCACGACTAGAATAGAGACATGGCTCTCAGATTATCGATTGATAATATAATTAGTGGTAAATCTATTCTCCCACTGACGGATAGAAGGAGTAGGCCTACTCGGGAATGATCCAAAAAGAGCAAAGCAACTTAGCAGTCAGCGTAATTAACTTATTACCAAGTTGAAATTTGAGCCAGGCTGCATTGGCAGAACACAGTTGGACTATAATATAGTCCAACTGTGTAGCGCCAGAACTTGGCAATGGCCGCCGATTTGAGTTTCGTCGTGGGCTGGAGGCTTGGTTGTGCTTTTTACGATTTCTGTTGGAAACTGATAGCTTGTTTTGTGGTTTTTAGAAATGCTATTGGTGATCATTTTATGTTACATTAAACGTTCTGCCTAAAATGTCGAGGCTTACCTTCTGTTAACGTAAGTTCATAAGAGGGATCTTCACAATAGCATCATTTGTCCCCAGGTCGAATTTTACTATTACTAAAGTGGATCGCATCACTTACGTTGCGTGTTGCTTATGATCTGAGCAGAACAGATTCAAAGGCGGAGGTAATTTTCCTTACGCTCTTTGGCAAACAGTTTGCTATACGATCAAGAGAGGAATGGGTTGAATACATAACTTAGAAAAACACCATGCCCGGTATGTATACATCAGTAGGGTTCAAGTTAGTTGCCGTCCGGCACCTGGATCCGAAAAATATAGCTCGTGACAAACCGCATGCACTTAGGCGATGGAGCAAATATATATATATACGTATATTAAATTTCGCGAGGTAATTTGTTACGCAAACTGTCTGCGGCATTAACGTATTTTTACAGAACACGCATTGGACGAAATTAATTTTATTCAGATGACATCGTTGTAGTCATACAGTATTGTCCATATTATTCATATGTTGTGGTGTGTAGGATACACACCGCTAATGGATGGATGGATGGATGGATGGATGGATGGATGGATGGATGGATGGATGGATGGATGGATGGATGGATGGATGGATGGATGGATGGATGGATGGATGGATGGATGGATGGATGGATGGATGGATGGATGGATGGATGGATGGATGGATGGATGGATGGATTGGATGGATGGATGGGTGGATGGGTGGGTGGATGGAATATGGATGGATGGATGGATGGATGGATGGATGGGTGGATGGGTGGGTGGAACGATGAATGGATGGATGGAGAAAGATGAATAGAGATACAGAGACAGAGACAGAGAGATGGTCAAATAGACAGAAATACAGAGCAAGACAGAGACAGTCAGACATGCATACAGTCGGACAGAAAGGCACAGAGATAGCAGAACAAACAGAGAATAAGAGCAAAGAAGTGGTAGGAATGCACTAGCGTGCGTAGCCTAGACAAGGGAATCCTATCTGTGGTTAAGCCACGCAGGGTGTTAGTAATTCTGCACGTGCGCAATGTGTACAATGTGTGGACTGAACGAGGCCGCTCGGATTCGGATTTCGGAGTCGCTGCTAGAAAGGCATGCTGCTGGTCAATGCATAAGCAAGTTTATTACATCCCAGTGTTCGCTTCTACGGTCGGTCGGCGACCACGAAGCATCGAGCGATGAACCCCCGTTGCAATATATACTTTGAAGATCGCCTTTAAGAATGCAGACCTCTGAAGAATTGTGCGTTACTTGTACGTGTGGAGAAACTGGACAGAGGACAGGAAGTTGTTAACATTTCGCAAATCAGTGTGCAGACCTGTAGGCCCTATGTATTGGATGGTGGATCTCTACTACATCGTGTTTCATGGCGTATAGATGAAACGTATGAGAATATTGCAAACCCATGTGCAGAATTAAATCTGAAAACCTACGGAAAAGCTGTTATTGTTTTTGATGGCTACACCAGTTTTCTTATGATCAAGGACATGACACACAGAAGACGCAACACCAAGACAAGCAGATATGTGAATCCAACTCAGGGCATGAAGTTTGTTGGGCTAATGCAAAAACAGCAGGGACTGAATTTCCTAGTAGGTGATATGTTGAGGAAGCACGGGTTTACTGTGCACCACGCAGATACTGATGTGGACATCGTTCGTGCTGCAGTTTCCTCCTCAGGGAATGCAACTACAACAATAACAGAGGAAGAAAACGACTTACTGATTCTTCTTCTGTACCATACCAAGTTGTACTATCGCAGTGCAGGGATTGTTTTAACGTGCAATGAAACACAAAATGTGCAGTGATGAAAGGCTGTTAACCGCTCTTTGTGCATGAAAAGAATTGTAATTTCATAATTATTTATGATTTTTATGTGCTCTGGCGCTGGCCATGTGCAGTGATAAATTTTCCTTAAAACATGCCCTGTCGCAGTGATATAAGATGGGAACAATCTCCCAATCCTGTTTATGATATTCGAAGCATTCATTCATAGTAGGGCAATGACATCTGCAAGTTTATCCTGTTTCTGCATGCATTCACGATGTTGCTACAAAGCTTAGTCCTTTCTCTCCAATGCCTCTCTTCTTCGTGGCGCAGTGCACGAATGCGGAAGCGCCCACGTGTTCATCACGATGAACCTGGCTTACGGTTAAGTTCGGCAGATCTTAAAAGCCGAGTTTGGCATTGCTGCGCTTCAGAGGCGCAGCGACCGTCCTCCGTACCCTCCGACCGGAAGTAATGGGCCTCTTAAAGTGGCAAAAATAACCATGAACGGCGTGAAGATTTATGATACTGTTTTGATACATCACATAATGCTATTAGCTACGTCATCAGTTGTCTGTCAGTCATTGCGAATTCTATATTGTATATTACCGCATTCTAGTTGTCGTCCCCGGACGTATGTTCGGAGGGGCCACGTTCTTTGTTGCTACGGCTCTGCTGCGCTTACAGGGAACATTGGCAGTTTTCACCTATAAGTCTGCACACAATGATCTTATAAGATGCCGATTCTGCTCAAAATACTCACAACAGCTTAGTGATAATATTGCCACAAAATGCGATTTAGTCTTCACCATTGCACCTTACAAAACACAAAATTCACACGAAAACAGACCTTGATCATTGACACATTAATGCAAAAATAATTTTTTAACAACACGAAACTTTTGTAAAAGAAACTTGCGAATGATTTGTTCAAATGGAAGTTTGGGTTTCTGAGTAGCAAATTCAGTCAGTGCTTCTGTATTCGGAAGATTACAGTCGATACAACATCTGAGCTTCAAATATCTTGCAATAAAATGTCTTCCAAGAAAATAGTGGCATTTAATGGAGAAATGAAAGGGAAGCAAAGACGAAAGATCATTCCTATCAAAACACACATTATCGACAAACCAGTCTGCAAATGTTGACTCGTCAGTCACCTCAAATTTTCGCATACGATCATTCAGAGGTGATGAGTAATTAAAGAGTGTGTGAAATCCAAGCAAAGACTGCACGTCTCTATCGAAATAAGAGTCAAGCGGTGGCAACAACAAAACATTCACCAATGAAAATTCTTTCAAATCTCTTCGTAGATCACGCTCATCGAGAATTCGTTCACATAAATGCAATACCTCGTCGTATTGGCGATATTTGTAAAGGTATAAAGCACGATAGCAGTCGGCTGTGTTGCACTGGATGCCAAAGTCTTTGCGAGTCACACTGTAGAATGATTTCATATATTCTAATGCGTATTCAATAAGGAGATCAATAACTCTTTCTTTAATAGGATTCACAATAATTGTAGACTCGATTTCTGTCAGAGAACCTGTTCTGCGATAAACCATCTTTTTGGCAGCATTGAAATGAGTAGGCCTACATGAATTCCTCCACATAATACGCTTCGGTTTTAATAAAGCCATCAGAAATTCGTCCATAGGAAATACTAAATCAGGCAAATCATGATAATAATACAAATGTGTGGATATTCTTTCGGCAGATAATGCAGTTAAATAGTAAGCAAACGCCTTTGGTGAAAGACGCAGATCAAGATAAAGCCTCCTGTTGAAGTAATTAAGATTATTATCGATAATCTTCATTTGAAGTACAGACAATCCAACGATACTTGCAACATCGTCAATAAACAACAAACAACCTGCATTCAGTGTTTCATTTTCATTTTCAGATGTCTGATCTACAAGAACTGCCAAGCAGATGTGTATTGCTTGTTGGTATTCTGATGTGGCAAAGTGGAGAGCAGCCAGATAAGCCAAAGCTGCAGGAGCAATGCCGTTGAATTTAGAATCGTCATATTCGATAGCTTTTCTAAGAAACTCTTTTGACATGAGAGACAGTAGTTGAAACTCTGAACGGTTATTTGATCCAGTTAAATTTTGCATGAAATTCTGAGCACGCAGGAATTGAAACCGACTGCGTTGAGCTGCTTTCACTTTCGGAAAGTTATGATACTCAGACCTAATAATGTTTGAATGCATCACAATTGCTTGTAGAAATTCAACAAAGAGACTGCTATCCCATGAAATCTCTCCGTAGCGTAAACCGTATGTAGTATGCAAAATGTGCAGTAGAATGTTATAGTACTTGAAACACAAGACCTTTTCTGCTGCTGGAAGATATGCCATTCTACTATGCAATTTCGAATTAAAACTTGCTGCATATTGTGCATATCTTAAGTTCTGGCAAAATCCTGAACTTAACTCGTATTTAATTACCCGACGACATACCTTGTTAGAATCTGAGAATCTTACAGAAAACCAAAAATCCAAAGATTCTGATTTAGCTGATTCACGATATTCAAGGAGATACAGCAAATAATCAATGAAATATGCTGTAACTTCTCCTGTGTTCACAAATTTTAATTGTGTCTGAATGGTTGGCAGTATATAATTTTCTACGAACCAATGACTAAGAATGTCAGAATTTTGGAATTCATTTAATCGTCTTATAGTCTTGCCAAGCACTGTGGAGCTCGATGGGTTATAAAAAAGGTTTGCTTCCGGAATAAAATAGTTTGGACAGTATCTCCTTTTCAGCCATTCTGACAGTTTTTTCAGTAACTCACAACAGATCGTAATAACAGAAGAGGAGTACCACCATTCCGGCGGCATCTTTTCACAAGTCCATAACATCAGCGTCTTTAAATGATACGGACAGAGAGCCTCATCCTCCTTTGGACAATCCTTCTGTATCAATTCTGCTTTGCAAAAGAATCTCAACAAATGATAGACAATCTGTTGGAGTTGGGTCCAACTTTGAAGTAAAATTACTTCCGCAAATGAAAATGACAATCTCCACTGATATTTATCGTCTCTGCAAGAACGATGCTGAATGTAAACAACATGACATCCATTTCGCACAACCTCTGAGATTTTATCAATCGTCGGCCATCCGTATTTTCTTGATCGAGTAGGCCAATTTTTGGCTTCCCTGGGCCACTGAGGACAAAATAAGCTACCGACAGCATCACTTCCAAAATTAGAGTCAGAGTCTGTTTGAGATTTAATTGCTGGACCAGTAATGCTTGGCAAAGTGCTTCTACTGAATATTATGACGCATGTGAACAAAATACTTAGTTGCAAGAAAAGCCATATTAAGTGCCATGTAGGTACCTGGAAAAGCTGTTTGGTTATACTCGTACTTTTTGTTTTTCCAGTTATAGATCATTTGCCCCCAAATTCGTAATCGAACAAACCCTGGATATGTGTGGTATGTTTCAATCTTGTAGCAATCGATGGTATCTGACAGGCCACTCAGATCACTTGGCAACACTGGAAAGTCGCCACTGAAGACCAGCTCATCAGCATTGCACACCAAGAAATCATAGTCCGTAACGCATGTATTCAGCGGACGGATGTAAAACTCCGCTTGACTGCCGCACAGAATCGAATACGTTTTTGGTGTAATCCTAACCAGAACAGTACTGGGTTTCCGGTCTCTTTCTCTCTTCTGTTCGCATTCCAAATTCCGCGATGTCGTTCAGTTCAGGGATAAAGTTCAGTTTTCATAAGCCTTAGAGGACAGCATGTAGTCTGGTTCATTGTTGGATGGGTGATCGTCCATACGGAGTTACACCATTTTGTATTCTTTCAGCCTTTGTTCTTTCGTGGTCTGTTATTTATTCCACTCGAAGTCACTGCATTGTTCGATTTAAAATGGTATCAAATATTTCTAGTGACGGGTCGATGTTTGCAATACTATTCATCCGAACCTTCAGACCGAATCCTTTGAAGATATGTGTCAAATTATGTATTGGTTCAGTTGTAATACCTTAAGGCGCTTAGTCCTTTTCGCCGTCACCACGCGCCATGATATACATGTCGAAATATAATAGGTGATTATATACTAGCCTGAGGGATTCAGGGGCGGCGCTACACCAGGGCGCGTCAGGGCAAATGCCCTGGTAAAAAGCCTTTGCCCTGGCCGATGACCTGCCAGAATTTTTGCCTTGTCCAAAATTTGTTCGGGCATAATTAATTGTTATATCCTGAGATATAAATTCACTTAATTCACTGAAATGTTAAAATTTGCTTTACAAATATAAAAAAACGCTCAGCTTCCGGGGGGCTTCGACCATCTGCTCTCCTGACTATAGACAACTATGATAGTGCTGGGGGCAATTTATGACAAGCGCGATCTTATGTGGTCACCATTTAAGCTCGCGCTACCGTGCTCTCCATAAATCGCCCTCTGCACTGGTTACTTGGATGACTGCCCTGGCTATGCCGTGTTTACAAAAACTGTCTGGCGCCGCCACTGAGGGGATTATGTCCTACCTGGGGGGGGGGTTCTGACCGGGGGATAATGTCCGGATGGATTATGTCCAGAGAAGATAATGTCCTACAATCATCGACTACAACCTCGACCTTTCGGTAACCCCACCCCCGTTTGAATAGGCATCGCACCATCAAAATAGACCACTTAGAACTGTCGGAGTAAAAGCACGAGGCATTTTCTGAATAACAATGTTATGCCTCGATAAATGAATGAATAGCGTCGCCTCCTCCTTTAACCAAGCTTGGAAGTGGCACCGCCCAAGTATGGCAATGCGAAGTGTAAACCCAGAGGTTATTCTAACCACACGACGCCGATCCGATCTGACAACAAAGTGTACTTATAATAGCTACATGAAATCACAGTTGAATGGAACTCTGCCAATAAAATAATAATAATCGAATGTTTCTGGGTTAACAAATGATTTCCTAAAATCTGTTTCCATATCGAATAAAGATTCAAGAACATCACTGAACACGAGTATAAGAGTGTAGGCTATCCGTTAACTTTGCCCTTTCCCATTTTGGTTTGAAACATAAACAATAACTTGCACAGATCGCACTAAAACGGAAGTGGATAATTCCCAACCACTAAAAGGCGTTATTTGAGGGTCACGATACACACATACATACATACATACATACATACATACATACATACATACATACATACATACATACATACATACATACATTAGGGTGGTCCTTAGCTCCATGTAAAAAATTTGTTGGGGGAATTTTAAACGAGGCACCCTCCAAACTTTTAGTTTTAGGTACAAAAATAATAATACTGAAAAGTTTGTGGATATTTTATGAGTTTTAGAGGTTGCTACCGGACATAACATAATTATATCAAATATATTGTAAAAACGCACACAATACATAGAATATTGTATAGGCCTACTATTCTTATGCACAAATTCAAAACAAATTCTGGTGGGCAGTGGTGGACGGTAGTATTTACTCTTTGGGTCAAGACACACAAGTGAACTTTAAAATGTTTAGTTCCAGTTACTACTTAATGTATTAATGAATCAGTGTCTTTGTTCCTGTCTGGATATCTGTGACGATATTCCAGAAACTGCTTATGATCCTCATTATTTGTTTGAAGCTTGTTAAACTCGTCCATGAGTGCCACTCCACGCTCTGCTATGTATTTCACATCTCTTACTGAGGTGGCAGTGGCCTTGGCTAACTTGTAGTTCTCATCTTGGCTAACTTGTAGTTCTCATCGTTTGGCCAAGTATCAACATCTTGTTGGATGAAACTTGCTGGAATGCATGTAATGCTGAAGAATCTTCTAGTGTTTTCCGTGATAAAATTTTCCAGTTGCTTCCAGCTGATCAGAGGTTACCTGGTATTCTCTTTAGTGGATGTTCGATGGCAGTTTTGTCCAGAGGACCAGCCATATGGCGCTTGATAAATCAATGGAGACCCCATCATCAAAGAACGCAAAAGTCTCCAATTCCTCCGACAGATACCAGAAGTGACCCGGAAATGTCTTCATTGCAACCTCTGCATCTGCACAATTTTTCTCCTTGTTTATCAATCTGTCAATGTCCTTCAAGAGCTCCAGGTCTATTCGAGGAGCCAATGGTGCATGTGATGCTTGAAACCAGACTTTGACATACGGCATTACTGTGAACAAGCAGATGTCAGCTATCCCCTTTTCTTCTCTTCTTGTCAACTTGAACTGTCTCTTGAACATCAAAATTTTAAGACTATAAATACTCTTGGCCATCGACTTTGTTCTATGCAGCCCAGCTGGTGCTCTGAATGATATGCCCCTGGAATAAACGCCGCCGAAGAAAGTGATGGTCAGCTCTAAAAGTTTGTGACAGGAAATTGCTTCTTGTAAAAACTCATCGGATGTCACTGTGTTCTATTTTGATCAGTCTATAAGTCGCCAGTTTCTCTGGAATCTCTGATAATCATTATGTCTGGACCTTGGGATGGACCAAGAGAACGCATGACCACTGCCTCCAACATTATTTTTAGTATGTGATGGCGACATGCACGCCACAACATATCCTTGCTCCAACACAATGATTATAACTATAATTTGATTAATAACTACCTACTGCTTGCTTACTTATTGACATCTTTTCCATAATGCATTTGGCAACCATTTTGTTTCATATTGGGTTTCTTAAAAAGTATACTGCTTACTTTGTTAGTCAAAGAAAAACACTAAAAGACCACTGAGTTTGAAAAAAATAAATTATTTATTTCTACGTTTGTTTATCAAATAAATAAATAAATAAACATGAGTACTATTAGGGTATACTAATTGCTAGAAGTCATTTAGTGTTCAATAATGAATTGCACACACAACTGTATGTCACTTTGCAATTTTCTCACCTGCTAACATCAGTTCAATTAAGAAAATTGCAATGGCTAGTCTAAATGAATTCCTCGTGGCATAGGCTTATACTTTAGCATCTGGTAGCAACCTCTAAATATTGTCAGATCCTCTTCAATTTTTTTCTGAATTTTTTCTTCATCAGTAGAAACAAAAGCACAGGGTGCCTCATTGTGAAATCAGACTTTCAAAAATAAGGACCACCCTAACATACATACATACATACATACATACATACATACATACATACATACATACATACATACATACATACATACATACATACATGCATAGCATTGCATACATACAAGCATACATACAAAAGTACACTCATAGTCATGTGGGCTGCTTCACCGGCTTTATGCTGACGACGTTCAAGCATATGTCCACTGCCGCGCAGCTAATGCAGTGGCTTCTGTTGGGTTGATGTGCCGCGCTACTGATGCCTTATCAGATTGGATGGCCTCAAACCAAGTTGCTTCTGAACCCGTCCAAAACTCAATTAATTTGGCTTGGTGGTCGTAGGCAGCTGGAACCCATAGCTGACTGAGACCTTTCCCCATATCACTTTCTCTCTTATTGTTTGTGACCTAGGTGTTACGCTGGATCGAGAGCTTAGTTAACTTGGTCTATCGGAACTGTTATTATCAGCTTCGGCAGTTGCGTATTGTACTGAGGTCCCTCTCCCATAATGCTGCAGTGATCTTAGTTCATGCATTTGTCACTGGTAGAGTCGACCACTGTTGTTCGGTCCTTGTTGGTCACTCCAAGGGCCTAATAGGGCGACTTGACCGGGTCCTTCGTTCTGCTGCTAGACTTCTTGGTCGTATTCCAAAATGCTCCCCAGTCTCTGCCTATATGCCTGACGTCTCGCATTGGCTTCCTGCCTCTGAGCGCACTTCCTACACGATAGCAGCGATAGTTTGGCGGTGTCTTTCCGGTAGCGCCCCATCCTACCTGTCTGAACTCTGTCGCCCGATTTCTGACTTAGCCTCTCGGAACTTTGCGCTCTGCGACTAATGGGGAGCTATTGGTCCCTTGGGTCTGCTCCGCAGTCAGGCAATGCCGAGCCTTCTCGATTGTTGGCCCGTCTACCTGGAATGGTCTTCCAATCTCTTTTCGCTGCTTCCAATAATTCACCTGTTTTCTTACAACTCAAGTCCTATCTGTATAGCCGTGGCTGAGCTGGGAGCGCCTCTGAGTAGGTCTCTTGAAGAAGCACTATGTAAATTTCCAGAATGAATGAATGAACATACATACATACATACATACATACATACATACATACATACATACATACATACATACATACATACATACATACATACATACATACATACATACATACATACATACATACATACATACATACATACATACATACATACATACACACACACATACATACATACATGCATGCATGCAGTCATGCATCCATGCATACATACAGCATCAACATCTACAACATCGTTGTCATTAGGCTAATAGTCGATTCAAGCTTCGGAGACTGGATATCACCACACGCTTTATCTGCTGCTATAAAAGAAAAATTTTAACTATCTGCACTCTGCAGTCCTGCCATCTGTGTTTACACCACCTGAATCCGACAGTCACATGCAATGAGCCAGTGTTAGATTCGTAGCTGTCCATAATTTGCAACATCTCATTACTCCACCTCCACCGTGTGTCATTCTACCATCTGCATTCCTACTATTTTCATCTCTACGGATCAGTCTGTAGTTCTGCATAATGTAATTATTATTTTGATAGTGTAAGACTAAATACTGACCTATGAAACCAAATATTTTGAATGAGTCATGAAAATTTCATAGTATAATTTATTTACACTACTTCAAAACTCGACAGAAGTGAATACCTGGTGGTGGTAGGTTCGCAGTAACACCCGTTAAAAGAATCGTCCATTCTGAGTAAAACGACGCGAGAAATGGCTCTGAGAAAAGTGATTAGCTTCGTGAATGTAGTCTGTGTACAAGATCAGTTATTCAGCTAACGATAATTTATCAGTTGGCCGATGCTCTTTCTATATTAGGCTGCGCGTCGTAGCTGGATTGGTTTGCCGGCTTGGAGGCTTAAGAGTTTCCGCCCATAGGTCAAAATGTCAATCCCCGCTGGGGATTTCGTCTAGAATCAGAGAAAAGAGAATCAAGAGCAGGCCCGGGGGCCTGCTCTTGAACCATTCAGGAGTTAGATGACTGTGGAATAACGACAGGAGGAGCTAAAGAACAGAGAATTTGTGCATATAGGATGGAAGATAGAATGGAATTTAATTGATTGAGTACCACGGTCTAACCTCGTTTCCCTTAAACAGGTCTATTTAATGCAGCGCGTATAATTTAAGAGATTGATTTTTCTTTGCGTAGTATGGACACTGTAGCCAAATCTAATCTATTTTAATCTAAAATCCCTCCCATCCTTCATACCATAGTGCGATGCTTGAAAGACTGTATATTAGGGTGGAGTGAAAAAATGAAGTCAACATTTCAGAATCGGCAGGGTGTGCAAAAGTTGTCTACTGTGCCCAGTAGCCTGCATGTAAAATATTACTGGATTTGGTTAAATTCTTGAGGTGCCCCAAGGCCACACAAAAAACACGAATTGCCGAAATTTTGCATGGATGGCATGAATTTTTTTTATACTTGCAATGTCATATTTTTTCACTATTGCAATTTTATTTTGGCGATGTCTTTTGTAAATATATTGAAGACTGAAAGGCAGATTGCAAGAATGTCAGTCAAACAGCCAAAAACAATAAAAACTAGTAGCTGTCCAGAACTTGGTATTCATTCAGAATTGTCACAAACAGTGCTTCCGACATGTGCTAACATGATGGAGTTGTTCCTAATTGTTCTTGATGACCTGAAGCGAGATTAAACAGAAATTGTTTCAGCAGTAGCAGATGCAAACAACTCTGAGTGTTGTGACAAGGGAATGTGATATATACGATGTTTCTGATCGAAGAGCTGCTAGACTAGTGCATGAAGGTGACACATCGCAGGTCAACGACAGGAGTAAAATTCGCAGAGAATGAGAGTCAGAAAATATTTACAAGCAAGTTAGACAAAACTGGAGTGCAAGTGAAAAAATGAAGATGGTATTATCCGAATATGATAACCGAATATGATTACAGTTGTGTCAGAACCCAATTCGAAATATACATGTCATTTCAGTCCATCAGTTGGAAACCCATAAAGTATATAGCAAGAGGAATATCAGATCTACTCCACCGAAATGAAATTACAACGAACAGATTGCTTGTTGTTGGGTGCAATGGCACAAATGTGAATACTGGTAACAGAGGAGGTGTTATTCCCATGCTCGAAATTGAGATAGGGAGACCACTGCAGTGGCTCGTTTGTTTGTTGCATGCAAACCATCTGCCTTTGAGACATCTCCTACAGAAACTTGATAGTGTCGCACATGGTCCTAAAACGTTGTCTGGGCCAATTGGTAAAGCAAACCAAGCATGTGAAAACAAATCAATAGTTCCCTTTACAGCAATTGCACTTGACAATTGTCTGTGTGTTGATAATGCGATAGTACTGATCAGAAGTATTTGTACAATGGTCCTATTATGTCAATCTATATCTGCTAGGAAATGCCCTGACGAAGTTGCTAATCGAAAACCCGCTCCAGTAGTTCATTCAAGATGGCTTACAACTGCTAACAGAATTCTACTTGAAATAGCTCTGGTCTATACAAGTCAAGTCACGAAACACGAATATTGCATCCGTAATGTATAAAATAGTTAAACTGCAATCGCAGGCTATTAAAAATTTCATGTATAATGACAGTGAAGCTGCAATAACGCGTCAATGCTACATATATTTTTTTATTTCGTTGGTATTCTTTAACCAAGAAAACACTACTACAGACTTGCCGCCATTTTGTTTTCTGGCAGTGCTACATATGTGTCTTTAGTTCCATTGCATTTCTTGACTCCGAAAATGTTAAGTTAGACTATATAAAATCATGTTTTCATGATATACATGACTTTACTTATAGCCATTTGAAGATATTGTCCGCCATTTTGTCCGCCATTTTGTCCGCCATTTTGTTTTCTGGCAGTGCTACATATGTGTCTTTAGTTCCATCGCATTCCTTGACCCCGAAAATGTTTATTTAGGCTCTAAAATCATGTTTCCATGATATACACGACTCTACTTATAGCCATTTGAAGGTATTGGCCACCATTTTGGCCGCCATCTTGGTTTTTCCATGTAACCGCTAAAACTCCAGCTTGCTAACCACGATTTTCGTTTTCAGCAGGGTCAAATTAGTCTAGAAGCACCTATTAGCAAATTGTTACATGATTTGCTTCTAACAAGGTCATTTTAAAATTCCAAGCCAGGTTTATTATGGAAGATTTCAATTTCTGGGTTATAATGGGATAGGTTTTCGCCGTTGGGGCACCTCAAAACCTAATCCTAGAGGCAAGATATTTTACACTAGCAGAACTAGTATCTATACACAAGTTTTGCACCCCCTGCCAATTGCAGATTCCTCAAAAAATTTTTTACCTATAGCTTTCACTCCACCCTACTGTATATACAAGCTCACTATTATAGTACTAAATGTCCAAGTGGAAATATAGGAAATATTCGATAAAACTGATGGCCGTATGTCTACTCCACAGATCCTACTATTTCGAATGTCAGCTGCGTAACTTAATGATAGACTAGGTCGAATAGGTCAACCACTTTTGTTTTTGTAAGCAAGGACATGTCATATGACTTTTGTTTAAAACCATAAACATCGCCAGCTGTGTAAACATTACTGAACCTTTATAGCCAGTGGGATTTTAGATAAACTCCTCAATTCCATCACATGCTCCTACCTTCGGATCATTAACCTATCCTTAGCTCCTCTTGTCAATTCCAGTCGTTTACACGCAACTGTTACCTTCTGAAGTAAACAAATAAACCGATATTTCTAAAGCCCTAAAATTATTGGCCTACTGGCCGCAGAACCTTGCTGTTAGTCTAAGATAAGATCTATAGAGATCATGTGAGAACATAGGCTGCCCATGCGGTTTAAGTATATATATATATATATATATATATATATATATATATATATATATATATATATATATATATATATATATATATATATATATATATATATATATATATTAGGGTGTGTCTATAAGTTGAAGTTTCAAAATTAATATCGGCCAGTTTGTTTTTGTGTTCCACCTTGAGAAACATTAACATTTGCCAAATTAGATGAAAATCAAAAGAGATTTAGAACTGGCGCAAAGCCCGGGAAAAATTACTACTTAGAAAACAATGTCATACATTATAATTCTCGAAGATCCAAACAATTTCAACACTTAAACATAGAAAATAAGGCAAAAGCAAACCAAGAACCTTCAGTTATTTGTCATTACCTCGTCCCTTTAGTGCTTTTGGGAATCTATTTCGATGGTATTCAACCATTTGAAGAACAAATTGTTTCTCTTCCTCATTTCGAACCAGGGCTTCATTGAAGGACTGCATTAGAGCAACTCCTCTCTCCGCTAAATCGTTCGTAACTCTTAGGGCGGATATAATGTTTTTCGCCTCATTGAACGAATGCTCTGACTCCCATTGTTGTGGATCTCGATCAAGAACAGCGTAATCGAATTTGAGGAGCTGGAAAAGTTTGATGGTAGAAGTGGTAAAAAAATCGGATAGCGCTTTTGTAGATGGATCATGTATGGGAGGAAGCCTCTTTGGAGGTTCGTCGGATCCCTGATTGTTGCGCATGTTATAGACCATGCGCTGTGTTTCGTCGTAGGTGACTGAATCGTCAAAAAGGCTGAGGCCAACCAAGGTCTCCGACAAATAACAAAGGTCTTGGGAAAATGCTGTTAGGGCTACCTGTGAGACTTCCTTGTCTGGGTAAGTATGGATTGCCTTCAAGAATTGAAGATCGTTCCTTGGGTCTTCATTGGGTGATGTACAGGTGAACCAGTACTTCACGTAAGTCGTGGTCACAAAAAGTGAAACTCGAAGTAGATGATTCCACATCTTTTGAGAGTAAGATTGTCGAGATGCCCTCTGGTGTTGTTGAATGGGAAACTGCTCTATGAAAAGCCACATCTTGATTGCATAAACAGCACGTGCCATCCAACGCGCGCGGCGAAATGCCCCTGGGTACCTGAACTTTATTCTTTTCGGTTGAATTCCTCCTAGGAAAATGACTGTTAGTTCTAGTAGCTCTTCGTAGTCGTCTCTGGGGTATTCAGCATTCAGTTGCTGCAGTGCGAAGGTGATGACATTCTCTCGAATTTCTTTGACTCTTTGTAATGCGTCTTTATCCTCCATTGCTGTGCGATACTTGGTCTGATCGATTTGCGGCCAGAAGTCACGGAAATGACTGAAGAGTTCTAATTTTGGAGACCTTACAGAATCATGCAGTGAAAATACCTTTTCCAGAACAATTTCAGAAACATGATGTCAACAGGTAAGGTTCAAGAGGTATTTTCCTAATTCTGTTTCCAGCTTGATGCCTACACCGCCCTTGCAACCCGTGTTGCTCGCCGTTGTGTCGAAACGTATGGCCACGATTCTGTCTTCCAATCCCCAACTTCTGATCTTGGCCAAACACGCATCTGCCATGAAGGCAGCAGTCCCGGATTGGAGTTTGGAGATGGCCAATAGTTTGGTCACATCCTTACCAGATACCATTATTGGAAGACGATCAACGCACACTCGTCCAGTTTCTGTAAAATCTGGCATGATCTTGCCATCCCAGTGGATAGTAAGGGGACCTTCGGATCGAAAGATTCACGAATCTCAGCTGCTAGGGCTGCACGGTTATCCTTCCTTGCTCGATGGATAGCAGAAGGGCTGATGATCAGCTCACCAGCTGGTGCTGCATATAGATTGGATGCAGCGAGAGCAGAGAAAATGTGAGAGGCATTCCTGCTGCTGGTTTTAGTACGATCTAGAGCTGCTGCAACATCACGGGTAACTACAGAGATTGTTCCCTTTTGCCGCTTTGGTGGTCCAGCTGACGTTGAAGGTTCTGGTTCTCTTTCTGAGCTATTTGATGACGCCTCTTCCTCAGATGATGTTGCCAACAGAGAAACCTCCGTCGCTACCGCCATGCTTGCACGATATTGTCATGGGCGAGGGAATTATTGTTGTAGACAGATTGCTCCGATCGGAAACCACGACATTATCTGATTGGCACAAACTCATTCGGGGATCAAACACATACTCTTACCAAGGGAGACAGCCACTCGCGTTAAATACCATGCTATTCATGTAGCACCAGGTGTCTCCTCTAGGAAACCACAATAGCTGAATTAATTACTATAATTATGTTGAAGATCGAAAACACGAAGAACAGACATCGTAACGTCTAAAATTTTGGCCAAACCGAGACAGGTCACCGGGTTCCTAATTTCGGTCGCCTTGCGCCAGTCCTAAATGTTCAGCTATCGCGATATAATTTCGGATATGGCGTTTATACGCTAATTGGCATGATAATTCGAACTGGCCGTTAACAGATCGTTGAGTTAAAAAAATCATGTGCATCATAAAAACACCCTAATATATATATATATATATATATATATATATATATATATATATATATATATATATCTCCTACCATGTAACTTTGCTATTGTATAAAGACTTGACAAGCTGGTCAACATTTTCTGTGTGTATTTGCATGGGCAATATGAGGAGTGACAGAAAGAGGGGCTTGAGTTAGATGACTGTGGAATAACGACAGGAGGAGCTAAAGAACAGAGAATTTGTGCATATAGGATGGAAGATAGAATGGAATTTAATTGATTGAGTACCACGGTCTAACCTCGTTTCCCTTAAGCAGGTCTATTTAATGCAGCGCGTATAATTTAAGAGATTGATTTTTCTTTGCGTAGTATGGACACTGTAGCCAATAATCATCAGAGGGCTCCACGTGTAACGCGGGGGCACGAGTTTGAGCCTCCAGTGAGGCCTAGACTCTCTTCAAAACTACAATTACTTTCAGGGGCGCCCGCATGCTTAGAAAAATTGGACGCACAACAAAGAATTTCAATTTAGATAACATCTAAATGCGTAACATGCCGTATTGTCGTTTAACAAAATACTGTTATCTGTGAGCATTTATTTCCGCTCTTGAATGTTCTGTTTTGCATGTTGTGTAGATGATTCAATTGCTTTCAAAAATATCAATGCGAATCCTATTCCTTGTGCGGATTTTATTTAGTGGGTGGACGCACGTGCGTCCAGTGCGTCACGCTGCGGGCGCCCCTGATTACTTTACCTTATGCACAGTATTTCTCTTGATTGTTACAATGGCTTGAAATAAAGGAAACTCAACACCCATGAGTACAACATGAGTGTCAGTACAACAGTATGTTGGCTCATTCCTGTTATCTCGGTCCTGTCGATTGGGTCAGGCGTTGTTCTTCTTCTTCTCTTCATTTGATATTTATATTTAATCGATGGCTGCTAATAGTGAAAGTGTAGCCTAATTGAGTCACCACTAGGCCTATAGCGCCATTACTCAGCCACTCAAATCTGCTCAATTATCATGTATTAGTTCAAGCATTAGGCCTAGCCTATGTATTAATTAATTTTGATCAACTCACATTTTCTCATCCATTGTAACTTTGTGCCTTCTATGGCGCCATTTTCTTAATGTCCACCTGAAGTCGTAGTCAAAATTGCAAATTGTTGGATAACTTGAAAAATTCATTCTAGTTCTCCTTATTTGACGAATGTTAATTCATTGCCCTAACTTGTTAACTAAACTTTGCCTAGTATGCATACACCTCTGCCAGTCGGCATTTCACACTTTCGGGCTGATTCATCCATTTGTTTTCAAAGAACCCCACAGTCAGGCTTCTGTGGGTTAGCAAGTGGAGGCAGATTTGAATCATAAACAGTAGCGCCATATAATAGCCTGCATGTAAACACTAGGCTTGGGTGGGTCAAAAATCTAAATATAGCTATCAAGATTTGTTCCCGGGGTTTTCCCATCTGTGTAACAACTGACAGCCGCTTGCAGACACAGCGTAGCCGAGGACTTGATTTCACACGCACCAACACAATATTAGCCATGATTGATGTATTTGACTCGGAATCTTGCGTATAAGACTGAAACACAATCTGAGTCACTCAGGGAAGGACAATTCAACACATTTAACGGTAAGAACACCTTCTATTTATAGGAGCAGGCAAGCGTAGGCCTCATATCAGGCAAACGTCACTGTGTTTGGTGGACGATCTGTTTCGGTTGTTGGACAGAAATTAGGAATTCTCTAACTGTAGGCTACATGTATGTGTTCCTTCTGCTCAGTCGCTTGTGTCAGTTGGTTCTCAATACATCTCTTTCAAGTTGCTAATCCAATCATAGGTTGCCTCTCTCAGCTGATCTGGAAGTTGACCCGATTACGGTTTGGGTTTAGGTTTGGTGCACCATCGACAGATGCCTGGTCCATTAGACACCGGAACTTCAGAAGTCACTTATCAAGAATAATTAGCAAAGCAATAAAATGCAATAGAAGTACGCAACTCTACACAAAAACTTGAAACAGCTTCACGAACAAAAAATGTCGATGTGCTATTGATAGCGTCCGCGTATTTACCCAATTCCTGCAATTACATCAGCGCAGATATGTGCGCCGACAGAACTACCTACCTTTGCTGTTTATTATTTTGTATAAATTCGCGAGTCTTATTCGATATTACTTTCATAAATTACGCAAAATAGTCCAATCGCAATACAGTTTAACTCAGACTTGAGACAGCCATTTTCCACTCTTACTTAGTAGCCTAAATCATCATCATCATCAGTTCCTGACGTCAGCCATTTGGCGGCGATGGGTACGAACAAAAGATCTCCATTGTCCTCGGTCATTTGTCAAGTCTATTGCCCCCTTAGTGTTAGTCCAAGTGATGTTATGTCCTCTGTTATATTATCTATCCAGCGTAGCCTTGGTCTGCCTTTGTGTCTTTTCCCTTCGAATCTTGCATGTAGCGCACTGTGTGGAACTCGGTCAACTGGCATTCTCTCTACATGTCCAAACCATCGGAGTCTTCGTTGAACGACTTTGTCTAGCAGAGTTGTTTTGATGCCTAAGGATTGTCTTATGTTTTCGTTTCTTATTTTCTGCAGTCTTGAAATCCCTGCGATCTTCCTCAGCCGGCTCATTTCTGCTGTAAGAATTCTTCTCTCATCTTGTTTTCGCATTGTCCAACATTACGATCCATATAGGAAAATGGGTTGTATCATTTTCTCGTATAATTATATTTGTCTTGGTTTTCTTTGTTAATTCTTTGCTCCTCCATATTCTGTTCATTATTCCAAATGCTTGTGAAGCGCGTCCAATTCTTCTTTGTATATCTTTTTCGTTTTTGCCATCAGCGTTGATTTGTCCTCCTAGATAGGCGA
The DNA here is from genome assembly GCA_963556255.1 of Allolobophora icterica. Taxonomy (NCBI): domain Eukaryota; kingdom Metazoa; phylum Annelida; class Clitellata; order Crassiclitellata; family Lumbricidae; genus Allolobophora; species Allolobophora icterica. Next base: position 14,524,491 of record OY744610.1, read on the forward strand.
ATTGTTCTACTTGCTCAATAGCCTCTCCTTGGATTGTGATAGTTATTTGTGTCTCTTTGGTCTTTTCAATCACCATTGTCTTAGTTTTCTCTGCGTTTATCATTAGGCCAAATCTTCTACTGGTTTCGTCAATCTGTGTCGTGATATCCTGTAGTTCTTGCTCGCTTCTAGTCAGGAGGCCAATGTCGTCAGCGAATCGAAGATTATTCACCAGCTCTCCATTTAGTTTTATTCCTGCCTCTGTGTTGTTAAGGCTGAGTGACATTACTGCTTCTAACACTAGGTTAAATAAGTATGGGGATAAGCTGCATCCTTGTCGTACTCCAGTTTTCGTGTTAAAGTATTCTGTGATCTTTTTATCTACTTTTATGGCACTTGATGATTTTCGATATATCTCTTGTACAAGTTTGATCAGTTGCTCTGGTATTCCTGCGTTTTGCGTCGCTCTCCACATTCCATCATGCCATGCACTGTCGAATGCTTGTTTGAAGTCTATGAAGTTGATGAAGACTTTCTGGTTGTGTTCTATGCTTTTTTTTCAAGTATCTGCCTCATTGTGAATAGTTGATCAATTGTGCTTCTTCCTGGTCTGAACCCGGCTTGCTCTTCTCCAAGTGCTCTTTCAACATACTGTTTCATTCTGTTTTGAATAATTTTGGTGAAGACTTTTCCTGGAATGCTCTGTAAGCTAATGCCTCTGAAATTTTTGCAATCTTGTGGATCTCCTGTTCTTTTGTATATAGGGACAATTGTCGATTTTGCCCAGTCTTCTGGTATTTTTCCCTCTTGTTGAATCTTTATAACCAGTGCATGCATAGTAGGGTGGAGTGAAAATGGCCCAAAACCTTTTTTTTAATGCAAACGTTTTCCAATAGCGATGGAAAGTTGCCAGCATGTGAGTGTAAATAGTGCTCAAAATATTGTTGATTTTGCTTTGCGTCTTCTGCCCTCTACCGGCGGTAAAATATTTACCATATAAAATTCTTTGAATAACGTCAATGTGGTGCATTATTTTTCTTTTTCTTCAACTGAATGTCTTCGAACGGTTACAATTCATGAAATACACGTTCGAATCAGTTGCGGAAATCGCCTCTGGTGTGTTACAGGATTATATAATTGTAACTAGGGTCGTAACTTTGGTCTAAAAAGTGGGGGTACCAATTTCTTACATGCTGGAAGAAAGGCGTTGACTGCGATCTCTGGGAAGGCAAAAAAAATATTGATTGGCATTGTTCATACGGTACCCCAGCAGAAAGAGTGGGGTGGGGTACGGTTACCCTCGTTCCTCCGACAAATAACGCCTATGATTGTAACGCCTAATGAATGCAGCGACATTACTGAAAGGAAGAAAATTAGGAGAGAACGAAAGAAGTACCAAAGCTCTGTTCAAGCAGGATGCGCCAGCATACGACTGTGAGTGTTGAGGGGGTTTTCCAGAGAGTAATCCAAAAGAGGTCCGAGTCTGGTTTCGGGGGGGGAGGCAGATAAAGAGAGGAAGCAGAGCAGCTTTGAAGGCGGGTGTTATTTAGGGCGAGGAGAATCGGAAAGCAGAGGATCAAATTAGTCAGGGTAGAAGTAGGCTCTACTTGAAAAGGTGAGAATTCAGTTTGGGGTGGAAAGCCCGGAGATGGATAGAGGAACACGAGGAGAAGGATGGAGGACGGGTTGGAATGATAATGGAGCAACCAAGAATCTGCGGAATTCAAGGGGAGATCGTTGCAGAGGCGTGGTGCTCTGTTGGATATGGCTGGGTTGGAGAACTTGAGATGAGTTGTGACCGGAGATCGAGAAAGGCTTAAATCGGAGGATCGGGTAGAGCGGGTTGCCTGGATGGTGAAGAGACCACGGAGGTATTTGGCCTGGATATATTGTAGGGAGTTATAGGTTAGTGATAGGACTTTGAAGTGGATTCACTCTGGGATTTTTAGCCAATGTAGTGATTTGAGGATGAGAGTGATATGATAATGTTTGGGCATTCTCGTGACAGCCCTGGTCAGTGACTTTTGGATAAGTTGCAGACGCTTGATTTGGGTGGATTCAAGATTGAGGAAGAGGGAATTGCTGTAATCAATGAACAATAGAGGTAACAATGGTAGAAGCAGTTTTAAGATCGATCTTGGGCCGGATGCGAAGAAGGTCACAAATGTGTCTGAAGCAGGAGTGCGAGAGGTTGGAGATGTGGTTAGAGAAGGAGAGATGTGGATCACAAGTGAGCTGGTGATGGACGGGGGAGTCCGATGTGAAAGGTAGGAAGCGATGAGCTAGTCGATGGGTATATGGAAGGGTTAGGGCTTTTCTTGATATGATCAGGAAGGCCTAGGATTATGAATTCTGTTTTGGAAAGGTTAAGGCAGAGGAGATTGGATGACATCCATTGTGATATTAGGTTAATCACGTTGAAATATTGCATCGACGGTAGAGGGCAGAAGATGTCATTTGAAATTTAAAATATTTGGTGTGTTTCTTACTCTACCCAAGTTGCATCTTTTGCCCACTATTGGAATTCATTTATTTAAAAATCATTTTTTCACTCCACCCTAATGCATAGCGTTAACAATGCCTGGTGCTTTATCCTTTTTAATTTTTTTGATAGCATCTCTTACCTCTTCCGGTAGAAATGTTGGCATCTTTTCTTCTGTGTTATTTATGGGTAACTCTGTGAGAACCGAAGGATCGTTATGTGTGTCGACGTTTAGTAGTTGTTCAAAGTGTTGCTTCCATCTTTTCTGTATGCTTGTATCGTTTTCTAGTATTTTACCATTTGCGTCTTTGATTGATGCAACTTTGAGCTCAAATTTTCCACTCGGTAATTTTATCTTGTTATATACTTTTTCTCCACTTTCTTGGGATCATTGGTTGAAAAAGAAGGAACATGTGATACAGAAATAAAACGAAGGATTGCGATTGGGAAAGCTGCAATGATTGGACTGGAAAAGATATGGAAGGACAAGCATGTGAGCATAGATACAAAAAAAAGACTCGTGAGAGCCCTAATCTTTCCAACGGTTCTGTATGGTTGTGAGTCGTGGACAATGACAAAGAACATGGAGAAAAAGGTCAACGCATGTGAAATGTGGATATGGAGAAAGATGTTGAGAATATCATGGACAGAGAAAAGGACGAACGAATCAATACGAGTGGAGATTGGTGTCGAGAATGTAGAGTCATTAAAACAAAAGGCGACAAGATTGAAGCTAGGATTCTTTGGTCATGTTATGCGATCTGATGGGCTAGAAAAGGAAATGATGTTGGCTTGTGGTGAGGGGAAAAAAGACAGGGTCGACCAAGGAAGAAATGGATGGATGAGATTCACGATGTAACTGGCATGAATTTGGAAGAACTAAGGGACCTGACTTCGAATAGGAAGCAATGGAAAACGTGTATCATGACGATCGCTAGAGCTCCAGGAGTTGACAGCACAAAGTGACAAGGTGATATACTTTTTGCATTCTGTTTATCTTGAAAGCTTTCTCAGCTTCTTTGAATTGTTGTTCCATCCAGTTGTTTTTGTCTCGTTGTAGTTTTCTTCTGATGTCCCTTGTGAGCCAGTTAAAACGTTTCCGGTCTGCAGTGCATGCTTGTTGTTTGGCGATGTTTCCTCTTTTTTCCACCAGGTCTAATACTTCGTCAGATATCCATTGGTCTTTCGGCTTCTTGCAAGCTCTTCGACTATGTTGCTGGCTGCCGTTTGTATTCCTTTCTGTATGTTTGAACTTAGATATTTTGTACATAAATCAAATTAAGCTAGACCCCAGGCATATGCATAAATATAGTATGTTACACTAAAATCCGAAGTTTTACACTTATCCTAAATATAAACAATAAACATAATTACAAGACATGTGAATGATCCATCAACTGATAACTTGTAAATAATCACACATTTAACGTAATTGTAATTAGTAGCTTCCTTTGCGTCGGTGTCTAATGCATGACACCAAAACCAAGCCGTAATCATGTCAATATCCATAAGATCAGGTTGTTGGGCAGGCGATGAGTTAAGCAACCAAAGAAGCACCTGCCAAGTTAATTATTCAGAAGGAAGGTGGATCAATAGTGTGGCCATCAACCACTCAAACTCTTGATTTTTTATTTCGAACCAGAAGACAGACAGTCAAGGCCCGCATAATTTTTCAGCCAATCACAGGCCTCATACAGAACGTGTCCAAACGCAGTGCTAGCGCTACAACAACGGATTGGTGAGAGGGGACTCCAATTGTGTAAACTATAGAATGAAAATTACATAAAAACTAATGTTTCAAGGAAAATAAGTTAGTTTGAACTTCACTGAGTTTGAACTTCACTGAAGAAGAGTTGGATCACCACCTCGGGAGCTGAAGAATCGCCTACATCCGCAACACCCAACTCCGGAATCAGCCGCCAACGCAACAATCTGACCTACGATGCCAGACAAAGAAGCAATTCAAGCGCCAAACCCCTTCCTATGCACCCTCCCCCTCATCCTTATCTATTCGCCACCGGAAGTGCCGTTTCTGCCACCGGAAGTGCATCCCCGCCACCGGAAAGAAGCTCCGTCCAGACGCTTACTAGCGCCACGTTCATCATCCTCCGCATTCTCCGCATCCTCCGAATCCTCTTCTCAACCGGAAGTGCCGTCTCTGCCAACTGGGAAAGGAGAAATCGTACTATAAACACTAGCGAGCACTGATCCTCAACCTCCTTCTGACCAGAAATCGCTCGCTGTCGACTCATCCTCAGCATCCTCTTCTCAACCGGAAGTGCCGTCTCTGCCAACCGTGAGATGATAAATCGCTCGCCATCGCTTCATCCTCCGCCTCTGCCTCTTAGCTTGTGTCCGTGCGCGACACGACGTAACCATTCGACGACCGAAAGTTCCTCATCCGACGACAGGAAGTCGTCCACTTCCGTCCAGACGCTCATCAGCGCCGTGATCCTCATCCTCTTCCACATCCTCCGCTTTCTCCTGAAGAGAGGAAGAATTGAATTCCTCATCCTCCCCATCCTCTGCCTCCTATCGAGAAAAATACTCACCAACGCGTCCTCTTCCTTTATCCGCCATCGGAAGTGGCGTCTCCGCCAACGGAAGTGCCGTATCCGCAACCGGAAGCGAGAGACCCACCGTTCCAGACGCTTGTTAAAGCGCAGTGCTCACCCTCCACTTCTGTCCGCCGACAGGAAGTGTCGCATCCCTCGACCGGAACTTAAGGGACTTCCGTTCTAACTTTATCAAGACACCGTATCTATCCGTCACCTTCGGCGCCTTCTGTTTCTAATCTGAACGACAACCGGAAGTAACGTTCCCAACAACCGTAGGAGAGAACTTCCGCCCCTTCAACGTAATCGTCAACCGTTACCCTCCTCCTCCCTTCCTCTTCGGATCGTTACGAACCATCATTAGCTGAAGAGCCGTGCGTGCGATAACCACTATCGATATTTATCATTGTCTGTGCCCTGCGGCCGCCTATTAGCACGCCATATTAAAGCGTGATTCTGCCGTGGATCGGACATGTAGTAGAACATGTTTTATGGGTGTTAAAATATTAATTAAGGGATTAAGGAGGGTTAATCTCAAATTGGGGCATTTCTTAACATCGTGAGGAAAGAACAGCTCCTCGTAAATTTCTTTATACGTTTATAGTACATCTCATAGTCAAGTAGAATTATTCTAAAAAAATATAACGATATCTGCAAGTGATTGCTCGAGTGATTTATGGTTTAAGCCTTACACGATGTCCACAACGTCTTCTAGTTAACCCGATGGTAACGACGACGCGATTAGTCATAGTGCAAAGTCTAATAGGCATATAAACGGGAACAGGACATTACCCCCCCGGACATTACCCCCCTGCCATTACCCCCCTGCCATTACCCCCCTGCCATTACCCCCCGTAGGAGATTTTCCCCCGCCATTACCCCCTGCAATAATAAGGACAAATTCCTTTACGCCTTTAATATGGAAAATATGAACAGTTAGAACACAACTTTACGTGAATTGAAAAAGGAATATACGGAAAATATGAAAAATTATTGTCAGATATGTTCAAAACTGAATGAAAAGTTATTGTCAGATATGTTCAGAACTGAATATTGTGAGCTGATATCATTCTGACAAATACAGAAAATTCTGTATCATCTTGACATCGTTGTTGGAAGCCAAGCGCTTGGAATGCCGGACAGTTACCCCCCTGGACATATTCCCCCAGACATATTCCCCCCGGACAGTAACCCCCGGACACTTTCCCCCCGAATCTAGGTAGGTCATTTTCCCCCGGACAAATTCCCCCCTCTGTGGATTTATGTATGTATGTATGTCTGTATGTATATATGCATGTATGTATGCATGTATGACTTTGAATGTATGCATGCACGCATGAATGTATGTATGCGTGCATGTATGTATGCATGAATGCATGCATGTATGCATGCATGTATGCATACATACATACTTACATGTATGTATGTATGTGTAGGTATGCATGCATGCATGCATGCATGCATATGCCATAATTATGCATCTATGTATGCATGTTTGTATGCATGTATGTATGCATGTATGTATATATGTATGCATGTATGTATACAAACAAACATGTATACTAAATGCGGGGGGTAATGGCAGGGGGAAATATCCTACGGGGGGTAATGGCAGGGGGGTAATGGCAGGGGGGTAATGGCAGGGGGTAATGTCCGGGGGGTAATGTCCTAGACCCATATAAAGAATAGCCCGTCCCCTTCAGATGCCATGAATCAGATGAGCCAGGTTCTAGAGCGGATGTCTGCCAGCCATCAATCCGTAGGTGGGCAGTTACAGTTAGTAACTGGGAAGTTGCACGATCTTTGGGACCAGCAGTTGCGGTTGTCTGAGTCCATGAATGGAATTAATTATAGAGTGAGTACTGTGGAGAGGAAAAATAGACCCGGGGACAGAGCTTGGATCCAGGAGACGGCTCTCACGTCATCAGCTGCAGACCGCAGCTCAGTCTGCCCTCTGGTTACTCGTCAGTTTTGGGGAGGACGGATGCAAATCCGTTTAATGAGAGTCTTCCCAAGGACGTCCCACTCCCTCGTAGGAGCCGAAGACTTATAGAGCGCCACGCCAGGTTTGACATGGCCTATCCGGTAGGTCAACCGGCTGCCTTGTTGTTGAAGGAGAGTGTGGATCTTACTCTGTCCGGTGGCTTGAAACCAAGGATTCAATTAGCAACTGAATCTGATCTTCGCCAGGCCACGCCTTCTCTAGTCGACGACCGTGTGTACTGTCCTCCAGGCCAGGGCCGTTTAGAAGATGAGGGGGTCAAGCGCCTCGTCTCATACTGGCGACGCCGATGCGATTTTTCCAAATAATGTAATACAGGGTTTTTTCTTTAATAACGGCTATGATAAATAGAATGTGAATGAGGAAAGAAGGTCGTATGAACAGAGAAGCCCGGGGGACGAGATAAGAGACAGAGAGAAAGAAAGATTGAGTTTCAATGATAACCGAAAAAGTCCTGTTAGGTTTGAATTAGACGATGGCGGTTGTGATAGAATGATGGTAACCAACTGAATACCGGAGTTTTTCAAAGGCAGATAAACTTATATAGCACCAAGACCCACACCTATATTGAGCCTAAAGAGGGTGTAAACGGAAATGTTCTCTCACGACCAGTGGTAAAACAAAATTTTGAAAAAAGGGAAACTTTTGGCGCAGATTGCTATATGAATAGTAATAATTCATTTGGAAGAGGGGACCACGGCGCACGCAACCAGACCGACAACGAGATAAATAAGCATTCTGAGCGATATCCATCTGTCGAGTTGTTGGAGAGTAAACACAGAAACTTATCAGAAGGGAATCGTGATACGCCCGGAGCAAACCGACTACGCGAACGGAACAACCAGTCAACACACCCGTATCGCAATGGCATGAGTCCAGCCATTGACCGACCGAAAGTCAACAACCACCGTACATGCCTACGAAATATGGCCGCCTACGTGTCTCATCCGTCTTTTCAAAACACTGAAGTTGTGTTTCAGCCTCGCTCATTCGTTCCAGGAGACTCTTACCCTCCGCCGTCGGGCTACCAATTCGCAACTACCATACCACCTCCTCCTCGGCTCTCGGCTGCAACAAATCGACACTTCACTATCGTGCGGCCAGAACCAGTTCGAGGTACCAGTGCAGCATATCCTTATGCTTTCACGAGATGGGAACCTTCGATCAGAAATACACGACCAATCTCAGATGAATTACCTAATGAAATGAGAAAGTACCACGATGACACATATGCCACTCCTCTAGAACGCCCTGCTGTTGATCTGACTTCCTACCCTTCTGAACAACAAACATTCAATGGTTTCGCTGACCAATCGGCCAACTGAAGAAAAATCAGGCAGCCATGATGCTTGATTCTCATGACGAAACAGCCAATCCTAACGTTCCTAGAAACCAATTCCAGGAACCACAAATCACCAGAGCTTACCTAGAAATAAAAGTACATTGGCTTTCGGGAAGTTTAGCGGAAAAGAAAATCTAGAAATTTTCTTAAACCGTTTCAGAATCTGTACGAAGCATGACCAATGGAATTCTGAAGAGCAGTATGATTTCTTAGTTTATGCGTTAGTTGGTCCTGCAGCGCAACTTTTGTTTGAATCAGACAGCCATCAATCATTCACTGTCGAAGCCCTTGAAACTCGTCTGAAGGATAGATTTGGTTCAAGTTTGAAATCCGGGATCTATCAGACACAGCTTCAGAACTTAGAGCAAGAACACGAACAGAGCCTTTCAGACCTAGCAGCACAAGTTAGAAATTTAGTATGCGTCTCGTTTCGTGGTCTAGCAAATGAACATGCTGAGATCCTAGTTATCAGGAGTTTTGTGGAAGCTATTAAAGACAGATCCCTTGCCACGCAGGTAAATCTTCAAGGTTACTCCAGTTTGCAAGACACTTTGTCGTATGTTATCCGATTTGAACATATTACGGAAACAAAACGGAAACGCAATCCGCCAAGCACACCGCCTATTCGCCGTGTTCGATCCATTCGGAGCGTGGAAGCCAGAGCGTCAAGCGCTATGCCAAGACCGCCTAAACATCACACAAGACCTCAACAGTTTTACTCGCCAAAACCCTATGGAAGACTCTATACCCTTGACAATGAGCTATCTGCCGGCAATAATGAAGAATCACAAGCACCCCCATTATCGCTCACTACCCAGAAAATCATAGGTCCATTAATGGAATGAATCCCGCGCAGGCAACCTGCGCCGACTTATCGCCCTCCAGTGAGACCCTACCGTTAGAACAACGGCGTGGCCAATCAACCGAGATCGAGAAATGGTGGGTGGCATACCCAGAGAAAGAACCAGAGGAAATGAGTTACATACGTTGGCCTCGTCCCACCCGAGTTAATTCAGTCACTACACAGTGCATGAAAATCGTCTCCGCTGAACAACCGACCAAGAAAAAGAATCCAGACAAGTTAGTGATTAATGGCTCCGCTTCGCCAAAAAGCGACAGCGTGCGACCGACGAGACCTAAACAGCGAAATCGTCGGAAGCAAAGAAAGACAGCGCCCCGTTAGCCCTTGTGTCGACATCATACGCTACTGCGACCCGTCCTATCACACCCCGCCACCGGAATTAAACCCACCACCGGCCCTGAAAGAGCCGCTTTATAAGACCACTGCAGTTGGAAAGTTGAGCGACGGAAAACCGTCAGCAGCCGAAAGCTGATATTGAGTCCTAATGCTGATATAAACCAGATGTCCATTAACGGGACCAAGCTAGCGTCGGTCTACGAACCCGGGCAACCGTTGAAGGAATTTATCCGACTCACAGCCGACTCGAAGCCCTAGACTCGGATGGCCACGTGCCCGCAGAGAAGCTAAAACCTCCTCTATTCATTCGTCTTCCTTCTCCTGCTGATCCTCCTCCTCCGCTCGCGCACGACATATGTTGAACAGAAAAAAATTTAAAGATTAGTAGATATATAAGTGAGCGATTGGCACATTAATTAATTATTTAGTTAATTTGTTAATTAATTAGTTAGTTAGTTACTTAATTAATTAATTAGTCATTTTAAAGCTAATTGCCTGAACGAAAGTGATCTGTTCACGTCGCGTGACTTGGAAAATTGATCTGGTAACGGTAATGACGAACACGTGTGTGTGCGTGTCTCTGTGTGCCTGCTAGTGTGCTCGTGTGTGCTCGTGTGTGCTCGTGTGTGCGTGTTTGTGTGCTAGTATTTTGTTCGCGTTCTATGTCCAAAAAAATAATGGCTTAAGGTGGGATTCGATCCCTCAACCGTGCGGTCACAAGGCAACGACGTACACCACTACTCTATCGATGCAAACGGTATGTGCAAGAGTACCACTCGCTATAAGCGTTTTTGTAGAGAAATGTTAGTAAATATTAGCGTAATACTTAATATATTGTTTAAATATGTTAGTTTATACAACAGATGTTTATGTGTTGTGTTATGATACTAAAATGCATCCTCTAGCATTGCTAGAAGGTTGAAAAACGTTCGCTAGACGTCGCCACGTTTTTATGGCCAACGCACAACGACGGCTCAAAGGTCCTTGCGTGGATGCAATGGTCTCTGACGACATCGAAAGGTCTTACGCGCACCTGAATGGCCTGTTTGCAGTTGACGCAACGTCTACGCGTCGATGACGGTCTTGAGCCGAACCGAAAACGCGGCGCATGCGTTGTGAAATATAATTGCATCATACACAGAAATCGCACCAGCGTAGTGAAATGCTACATCATCTTTTGAAATCGCATAGGCGTTCTGAAATGTATATATATATATAATTTCGTTAATTATGAATCAAAGTTGACAAACCGGAACTTCTTACAGAAGGAGCTCTTCCCCTGCTCTCCATTCGCTCTCATCCTCCTTCCCTCCATTCACTCTCTTCCTCGTAAACCCTCAATTCGCCCTCTTATATGGGTCCTATGTGGGGATATGGGTCCCATGTTGTAATATGGGCCCTATGTGGGGATATGGGCCTTACATGGGAATATGGGTTCTATGTTGTAATATGGGCTCTTTGTGGGGATATGGGCCTTACATGAGGGAAAGAATCATATATGGGAATATGTGTTCTATGTGGTAATAATAAGATCCTATGTAGGAGTATGGTTCTCTATGGGAATATGGGTCCTGTATTGTAATATGGGTCCTGTATGGGAATTTGGGTTCTACATAGGAATATGGTTCCTATGTGGGGATATGGGTCCTATATATGAATAAGGGACCTATGTGGAAATATTCATGTAGGTACGTATGTTGAAGGAGGTTGTTCCAGCTGGAAGGGTCCACAACGGCAACCGCAGAACTACGAGACTGGAGAGTAGCAGTGCGTATCCATGGAACTACAACGTAGTCAAGGGCAGATGACCGGAGAGGGACCCGACCAGGCGAACTGTAAAGCGGGTGCAGTAAGCCCAAGATACAACGGTGCTGATCCAACAAGACAGTAGTGTAACAACTAGACGGTGGTAGTAGTAGTAAAGATATACTTGACCTTGACCTTGACCATGACCTTGACCTTTGACCTTGACCTAGACCTTGAACTTTACATTGACCTTGAATTTGAATTGAGGGTATACGAGGAATTTGACCTTGACCTTAGATTTGACATTGACCCTGAAAAATGTCTTATAACGGTACCCCGATTTTATTTATCGCATACGTATAATTGTAGGACTTCTACTCCTACCACAGTGCGACTAGGGTTGTTTGTTACTGTAACTCTGTAATACTGGTACGCAGTCGGAGGCGTTGTAGGATTAAAAAATGACGGAGCAGATTCGGTGTTCAGCAAGGTTTCGTCGATCTTAATAATTCCGTAAACGTTGATCCATCGTTTCTTCCGTTTAAATCAAGTTTGTTATCTGGTATGTGCCTCTGTTGCGTCTTATCGCTTTCAACGCAATTCTCCAAATTTTAACAGGCTCAGAACATTTTATCTGCAGCCAGACATTTAGGATTGATCTACTATCCGCTATCCATTTTCCGCTCGAACCATCTGAATTTAGACTATTGAAAGCTCCATACGCTTGATACTTGTCAGTTACAATTGAACTAGCACTAGCGAAAAATCTGGTAACACTTTCATCATCCTCCATATTAGGTATGTATCCGATATGACAATTTTAAGAGCATTATTATCCGCTATACTAAGAGCGTTATCGACGTAATTTTTGGTGGAGGCATCTTGAGGATTAGTTGGGTCTTTTAAATCGGTTATAGATTTATTCCTCGTTGCGATAATCTTGGTAAAGCTCGATTTTATGGTCGCTGGACGATTTAACGAATCGTATTATATTTTCCGTTCCCACTTTGCACAAGAATCCTTCGATCGATTGCAACGTAATAGGTTGGTTTAAATAACCTTCTATTTTGTTTAGCAGATTACCCAAGTTCAAAGCAAACAGTTTGTTTCCGCGTAGATCCTTACACCCTATATTACGTTGACGATCCGAGCCCACACTTAAAAATAGATTTCCGCTCATAACGTCACCAGTCTTAGAAACTTTATTTACACCGCTATTAATATCTACGTAATTTTTAGTAGCACCCTCTTGGGGATTGGTAGGGTCTAACGCGGTGACAAGTGTATGAGAATCTAGATTAATATTCTCGGTCGAAACATTTGTTCCATCCATACGGAGGAAAGTAGCATTTACTTGAGACAATGTAACTCCTCGGGCAATTACTCTTTTGCGAGTATCCAACATCAGTATGTCCGAATTCATCTACAGGCATATTTAGTATATATATATGTATATATGTATATATATATATATATATATATATATTAAAATAAACCGTATGGTGAGCGAAAGGAAGATGAATACCACGATTTAAATATCGTATAGTATAATTGTATTGTCATATGCATTAATTGTGGGTAGGTGTTTTGTTAACCTTTGGAGTGGGTAGGCGTGGTTTATGTGTAATTATGTATATGTTTGTATAGTATAATGACAGTATATCTAAGCTTATGTAAAGACTCTGCTAGGATAGGACAATTTATAATTAGTATAGTGCATACGGCTTTAGCCAATCAAAAGAGCTATATGCGCATGACTGTGAAAGTGTACTGTATATAAAACTCGTGTTTGGCATTATTAAATCAGTCATAACTTGTGTTTGGCTCAACTGGTTGGTCGATAAAGCTGACATTTTGGTGGCAGCTTTGGTGGGATACGGATTATCCTTGGGTACGCAACAGAGCCGAAGAGACTGTTGATGTGTGACCAACGTAGACAGATAACTACAACAAAATAGTTATCTGTGTCTGAGTGGTCGAGTGGGCCAATCCACAAGTCGAACTCGGACGGAAGTCAGCAGTTGGTTAGCGGATGCGACAAGGGCTGATCATATTTAGGTCTGAGTCGTATCCGTTGCCTTCTGTGTGATTTGGGTGCAACGGAGGAAATCAGACGAAGCCAAGCAGTTCGGTATCCAGGTCTACAGTACACGAGGACTGAAGCGGACGATTTCTGGTGCCGTGAATTGCAGAACAAGCCGTGCAACGGATCGACACGTGAAGTTCTTGATCGACAGACGGTGAAAAAGTCGGAGACAACCGGATCTGTTGGTGAGTTCAACGATAATGGAAGAAAAGAAAACCGTGGTTGAAGATAAGTTGAATTTGTGTACACAATAGCTTGATATTTATCAGTTTTGTGTGTAATTTTGCTGTGTGTACTGATTATTGGTACTTGAATAACGTGTCAATATGGAGCGTCTTTCGAGTGAAAGAAGAGATCAGTTAAAGAAAATGTCGATCGAGAGGGTCAGACAAGCGTTGGTAAGGTATGGTAAGTCTGAGGATGAATTGCTTTTGCTTGACAGAGAAGCACTTTTGGAGGAGTTGGCTATGGCGTGGATTGCAGAAGAAGGAGAGGAATATGAAGGAGCGTTTGCAAAAGTGGAAGAAGAGAGTAGAGAGTTAGAGTGGGAGAGGCAAAGAAGGATGCGTGCAGATCGAGAGGAGAGATTGAGAATGGAGGAGATGGCATTTAAGAGAGAGGAGAGAAAGAGAAAAGAAGAAATGGCTTTGAAAGAAATGGCTTTAAGAAGAGAGGAAATGGAGATGAGAAAGGAGGAGATGGCATTTCAGAAAAAAACAATTACAGATGCATATGGAGAACATGGAGACAGAAAGATTGAAATGGGGAGAGCGTGAAGAAGAAAGAGTAAGGAAGAAGGAGGAGAAGGATAAAACGCCTATTGTGAAAATGAAAAGGCTAGGTGATGCAATGAAGCATGTTTTACCTAGGATGCCTGCTGATTTGGGAGACATACCCCTGTATTTTGAAACGGTTGAAAATGCTTTCAGAAGCTTTAAAGTTGAGAAGGCGTTCTGGGTAAAACTGCTCTTACCCTTAATGACATACAAAGCAAGAGCAGTGTTAAACAGATTAGCTTTCCAGGATCATGATGATTATGATCGGGTAAAAGATTACATCCTCCGAGAATTTAAACTGACAGCCCCTCAGTATCGATCACAGTTTTTTTAGGCCAAAAAATTGCCTGATGAGACTTTTACTCTTTTTAACACCAGATTAAAGAACATTTTTAATTATTATTTACGGAGCAGAGATGTCAAACAGAGCTTTGAAAAGCTGGCCGATCTAATGGTGGCCGACAGGCTAAAAGAATCCCTGGCTCCGGGCCCACTCCAGTTTGTTCTAATGAAAGAGGGAACAGATTGTTTGACATCTGATGTTATCGCCGATTTGGCCGATCTGCACGTGAATAATAAAATTGGTTATTTGGGTCAACCGAAAGCATTTTACAGTCAACCAAAACCGCAAGAGAATTAGGCTCAGCAGGGCAAGGTTCAAGGTAATGGAGGAATGAAGGACATGTTTGTTAAGGAAAAGGTGTTTCCGTGTAAGTATGTAAGACATGAAGAGAAGAAAGGTTTTACCGCAGAAAAGAGTGAGAGAAGGTGTTTGGCTTGTGGTGATAAGTCACATCTTTTGAAGAATTGCTGGAAAAAGCAATCAAAAGAAGTTTCTTCTAGGGCGTGTGCATTAGAAGAAATGGAAACGCCTATTATACAGGTGATTAACAGACCAGACAGTGAAAATTTGGAATCGACCGAGACTGAAGCGAAGGTCGTAATGAAGTTTGTAGTGGAGAATGAAAGAAAGACAAGCAGGGCAGAGAATGAAAGAATGAAGGAAGAAATTTGTAATTGCCCTAAGCCTGATGTAGTTCTAAAAAAGTCGACTTTAGAGCTCCTAGGAATTGAGATCAAACAAAATGGAAGTGAAATCAGGCGAATAAATTGTTTGGTTGATTCAGGGACAGAACTTCCAGTCGGAAGTAAGGAGGTAATTCAAGGCATGCCTGTGGAAGAAATGGGTAGGGTAAGCCTTCAGTGTGCAGCGGGAAAACCTGTTTCGGCTAGATTGGTCAAGCTTGAATTGAGAATGGCGAATGAAGAAACTGACAAGTACAACAAGTGGTTAAACATAGGACCATTTTTGCCTGTAATATGTGCAGTTGTTGAAAACATGACGGGAAAAGAAAACTTTCTTCTTCACCCGGAGGTCATTGCAGATTTAAACAATTGCCACAAATTCCTATTGTGGACGCTCAGGTGCAGTCAAATGTAATGACAAGGGCACAAAAGATAAAAGCTGAACAAGAGATAAGTAAAGAAGTAAGCCAAAATGAAGAGGCAGATAATTTGGAGAAATCTGATACAACAGATTTACATTTGGATAGTCTTTTTGACACAGAGAAAACTGAAAGTGGTGTAGATAATAGTACATTATCATCACAACAACAATTAACATCATCACAGCAACAACTACAACAACCTGTAGGTTTATCAGATTCCGTTTTGTTTGGCAAGCAACAACAGGAAGATGTGTCATTGAGGAAATGGTTTGATAAGGCGAGGGAAGGCAATTCTGAATTTTGTTTATGTAATGGTCTGTTATGTAAACGAGCCATTATCTCAGGTCAGATCGTGTTTCAGTTAGCAGTGCCAGAGGACAGGCGAATGCAGATAAAGAACTTGGCACATGCATCAGTTTTGGGAGAGCATTTTTCCCAGGAGAAAACCCGTGAGCGGATATATGTTTGTCTTTTATTTGGCCGTCGATCAGAAATGAGATAAAGGACTGGTGTAAGTCCTGTGCCGAGTGTAGATTAAAAAGCAGAAAATTAACGCTACATCGAGTGCCAATTACTCCCATTCCACGAGAGAGAATCAGTTTATCTTTTGTTTGGCCCGCAATGAGGTAGGATAACAGTGAGTGGTGTAAGCCCTGCGCTGTGTGCCAAATGAAAGTTTTGAAAAATGCTAACATACATAGGCATACTCAGTTGAATCAAGAACAACATAGGCCTACCCATCAGTACGATAAACATGCCAAAAAGAAATCGTTTGAACTGGGAGACACAATTATTGTTTTGTTCCACACATCATCTAACAAATTGATGTCGAGATGGCATGGTTTTTGTAGCATTTTGCAGAAAAGATCAAAGTGCTCCTATTTTGTGGACATGGGCAATGATAGTAAAAGGGTTGTGCATGCCAATAAATTACACAACTTTGAAACAAGAGCATTAGCATGTGGACTCATTGTGGACGAAGATGAAGCGTTTGGAAAGGTACATGAAATGCCAGCGCAAACTGAAGCTAAAACTAAGTCGTTGCAAATAGATCATAAACAATTTGATCATTTGACTGTTATACAACAGAAACAATAATTATTGTTGAATGTTTTGCATAAATGTTCTGATCGTTTTTCTGACAAAACTGGGTTGTGTTCTGTAGTTGAACATGAGATTAAACTGATTCCTGACTTTGTACCGAAAGAGTTTGCTGCGTACCGTGTACCACTGATTTATCGATCTGAGGTCAAGAGACAGATCGAGGATCTGAATGCCATGGGCATCATGAAGACGTCGAACAGTCTTCTGGCTGCGCCATTGGCGAAAGTAAAGAAAAAGGATGGTTCGTTTCGATTGGCTTGTGACTATCATATCGATAGTTTTACAATTGAATGTCAATATCCGATGTCTATTGTTGATGAAATTCGTATGAAAGCTGGTTAAGCTAATGTCATTTCAGTGTTTGATTGCAGTGTTTATTGGACACGTGATTCGTTCGGGTCATGAGAAAATGGACCCTGACAAACTGAAGGCAATGACAGACATGACTAGACCATCGACTAAGACACAATTGAGACGTTTGATTTGTTTTATTTAGTTAGTACAGACAGTTTATAAAAGACTTTGCCAAAATTAGAAAGCCATTAACTGATGAAACTGGAAAGAAAAAGCCTGAAAGTGTGTGCTGGACAGAAGATCGTCAGAAAGCATTTGATGAATTGAAGCATTGTTTGTATTTGAAATATTTCAGTTAGGTTAACCAGTAAATTTGTAGTGTGATAGCATGTGAGGCAGGTGTTGGTAGATCCTGCCCAGCTACATCAGTGCGTCCCTGAAATGGACTGTTTGGGAATAACTCATGACAGATAGAGAGATTCAGTTGTGATACAGACAGTCAGAGCTATTCGTTTTTATTATTAGCATTGTTTATTTTTATTATTATTAAAAATGTGCATTTGGAAAAGGCACAGCAGTTCGAATCATGTGTATTGGTGGCTAACAAGTTTCTAGGTTGTAGTGTTGTTTGATATCCTCGTGGTTGAAAGCCAGTGTGTGAAGGAGTGATTTTTGGGTGTTGCCTTTTAAGATAAACAATGAATTTGATGTTCAGAGAGCGATAGTCACATTTAGTCCAGTGCCATACTCTGTCTTATGACAATCCTGAACAGTAACATAGATAGTGGAGTCATGAAGATTGAAAGACTTTTAGTGCTGACCGTATAATAGGCCAGTTTATTTTATCAGTCAGAAATTGACTGCAAGCCAACAAGATTGGGCAACTAGAGAGAAGGAGGCATATGCCGTTGTTTGGGCGTTATCCAAATTAAAGGATATAATTTTGGGTTCCCACATAACGGTATACACAGATCATAATCCTCTGACCTACTTAAGCACGACCATGTCAAAATCAGCCAAGCTAGTACGTTGGGGATTGGCGCTACAAGCCTTTGACTTAGAAATTAAATTTAAGAAGGGAAAATTGAACGTGGTAGCGGACTGCCTGTCTAGATTTTAGATTAGGAGCAAGGAGTGTAATGTCATGTACATAGGATCCAGGGAAAACATATGTAGTGTATAACTTTTGTGTTTTTGTGTTTTTGTGTTTTTGAGTTATTTTGTCTTCATAATTGCATTGTATTCAAGTTTGCAAATTTATATGATTTGCAAACTTGAAAAAGAAGGATAAGAGGTATGTCATATGCATTAATGATGACGTCAGCAGGAGTGCAAGATGGCCGCTTGTTTATATCGAGAGAAAATTTATTGGCTATAAAGTGATTTTATCGTAGATTTGAAAGTTTTTGAAAGATTTTGTACACTTCTGCTGACATATGTTTGCGCCTAGGCGTGTTTGGTTGTCTCGACCCGTGTTTTTTCATCAGTTTTCGAAAGTTTTTAGGCGTCTTAATATCTGTAGCGGACTGGATTTTACTCTCGGATGTTTCTATTCGATTGTGAACGTTGGATTTAACAGATTTTGGTTTCGTCTTTCATTCAAAATGGAATTACTATCTCAATCATCGGACACTATTCCGTCTGCTTTCTCGGATTACGTATACGACTCTGCTGCCATTCAATCTTACTTTCAACCATCGGCTACGGTTAGTCGCACTACACGGAAAACTTTATTTTCTCTACACTTGTGGCGCCCTGCTTGGCAGAGGTATGATTCACCTCCACTAGCCGCTCGACTGGAGTCGGCGTTGCCTATCTTCGCCTCGCCGTTACTCCCACGGAATTCTAAGACTGGCCCCATAGGGGCTCTTCCATCATCATCCGGTTTGACTCACATACCATCTGGATCACCACCACAGTCTTCAGCATCCGAATCGACTCAGTTACCATCTGGATCGCCATCGCTGCCTTCTTCGCCGTTACGTCTGACACAAAGCAGCCATGAAGGATTGAGGATTGGTTTACTAAATGCCCATTCCTTAGGAAAGAAGTACATGGAAATATCAAACTTAATCTCTCTACATTCATTGGACGTCGTTGTGATGACAGAGTCGTGGCATTCTACCGCCTCTGATGTCTCGGTGCTTCGATCTGCTCCGCCTGGATATTCGTCTATGGATGCTCCTCGTCCAGTCAGTCCGTCACAGGATCCACTGGAACAAAATTATGGCGGCATCGTTGTTCACTTTCGTGATCATCTTCGCATCAAAAAGATCCCTGCTCCATTCGAGGCGACTACCTTCGAACTACTCGCTCTTTCCTGCGCTACATCTAGAGGACCTCTTACCGTTCTCGCTCTTTACCGTCCAGGCTCTACACCGCTTACGTCGGCTTTCTTCTCTGAGCTCTCTTCCCTCCTTGAGATCTTTTCCACATTCAACTCTCAGCTACTTATTACAGGAGACCTTAATATTCATCTAGAGAACTCCTCCTCTCCAGACACTATTCACTTCATGGATCTTCTATCGCAGTTTGGACTTACCCAGCATGTCGCTGCACCTACTCATGTCCTTGGTGGTTGGCTAGATGTGGTTATCACTCGTGATGACTGCCAAATTTCTGACCTATTCATTGAACCCCCGTCTATCTCTGATCATGGTCTCCTTCGCTTCACAGTGCCACTCCTCTGCGCCCAGCCTACCTTCTCCCTCCGGATCTCTCGTGGTTGGAGGCACCTTGACCAGCAGGCCTTCCGAGCTGGCCTCCTTAGCAGCCCTCTCTGTGGTGACCTCTCGACTCTAGCAAACCATTCGACTGACGACCTCTTCGCCCTCTATGACTCGACGATACAACCTCTCATCGATGCCCTCCTTCCGTTACGTCAACATCGAACACGCGCCAGACCGCTACAGCCGTGGCTTGACCATCACTGCCGTACACTACGACGGAACGTTAGACGTCTTGAGCGTAGATATCGCCGTACATATGCCCCCTCTGACCGGCTTATTTGGATTAACAACCTTCGGGATATGTACCGTGAGTTCCGGATAAAGGAGACTGCATATTGGGAATCGTTAATTGATCGTGAAAAGGGAAATCCACGCCGGCTCTGGGCGACAATTGCTGACGTGCTCGGTCGTTCTACTGTCTCCTGCTCTCCGTCTCAAACTCCTTTCACGGCGGACGATTACCTAAACTTTGTCCAGACCAAGATCGATTCTACTCGCAAATCAACGGAAAATGCACCACCTCCTTCCTTCACTTCTACTACAGCTACCCTCTCGTCATGGAAACCACTTGAGCCATCTGTAATCCGTCAGCTGATACTGGATTCTTCCTCGAAGTCGTGTGAACTAGACCTGCTTCCTCCATTTCTAGTTAAGGACTTTGTAGATGAATTTACTCCATTTTTGGCATTACTGTGTAATTCTTCTCTAGCTCAAGGTTATGTCCCGACACTGCACAAAAGGGCTGTGGTTTTCCCTTCCATTAAGCGCCAAGGCCTTGATCCTAACTCTCCTTCAACTATCGTCCTATCTCAAACCTCTATTTCCTTTCATAGCTTCTGGAAAATGTGTCTCTTGTCAACTGATCTATTACCTTGACTCTAACTCTCTTATGCCTACTCTTCAGTCTGGGTTCAGGAAATTCTACTCGACAGAATCGCTTATACTGCGCCTTCTAGCTGAAATATTTCAAGCCTTTGATCGTGGCCAGATCACTTTACTTGCTCTTTACGATATCAGCGCTGCCTTTGATACTGTAGACCATACCATCCTCTTAGACCGTTTATCTAAATCTTTTTGCATTGCTGACTCTGCTCTTTTTTGGTTTCGCTCATTCCTTACTGATCGCTCTGTTTCTGTTGTTTTTGGACCTACCCG
Source organism: Allolobophora icterica (assembly GCA_963556255.1). Classification (NCBI taxonomy): domain Eukaryota; kingdom Metazoa; phylum Annelida; class Clitellata; order Crassiclitellata; family Lumbricidae; genus Allolobophora; species Allolobophora icterica. The sequence goes on from OY744610.1 coordinate 14,545,387, forward strand.
CTCTCCTTGGACCCACATCCCGTATGGACTACCTCAGGGCTCTGTCCTCGCTCCCCTTCTGTTCATTTTGTATACCTCGGATCTAGCTGGGGTTCTTGGTCCAATGGGTGTTTTGTCTCACCAATACGCTGATGACACACAGGCATACCTCCATGGTCCAGCCAACTCAGCTGCTCTTATGGTTGAACGCATCCTGGAGGCTTCCTCTGCTCTTGATCTCTGGTTGTCCTCAAATCGCCTTCGTCTTAACTATGATAAAACCAAGTACATTTGGCTTGGCAATCCTGTCCAGCTTGCCAGGATTGATGCTGATTCTCTACGCCTCAGGTTTCCCAATGTGTACTTCTCCTCCTCTGTCCGTGATCTTGGATTTGTCCTAGATCCTACTCTTTCTCTATCTGATCATGTCAATAGTGTCTCTCGCTCGTGCTTTTACTATTTACGCCAACTTCGTGCCATTCGCCAGTCTCTTCCGCTGCATGCGATTGCGACCTTGGTTCATGCTCTGATCTGTACTAGGATTGACTACGGAAATGCTGTCTATATTGGCCTGTCCTCTACTAACACATCTAAACTTCAGTCCATCCTTAATGCTGCTGCTCGCCTTATAGAGGGCATCATAAAGTTTGCCCATATCTCTTCCTACATCCGGGACTCCCTTCACTGGCTTCCCATTCACCAACGCATTCAATTTAAGGTCCTTTCCCTCATGCGTAACTGTCTTGTTGGCTCAGCACCGCTGTATCTCAGGGCTTACTGCACCCCAGTTTCCAGTTTGCCTGGTCGGGCCTCTCTCCGGTCATCTGCCCGTGGCCACTTGCTAGTTCCTTGGATGCGCACTGCTACTGCCCAGTCCCGTAGTTTTGCGGTTGTGGGCCCTTCCAGTTGGAACAGCCTCCCTCAGTGCTTTAGGCTTGTCCTCCTCTCTCTGTCTCCTGCCCAGTCTCGCAAGCGCCTGAAAACATTTCTCTTTGTCAGTGAAGACACTGACACGGGTCGGGAGCGCTTCTGATTATGAGTGGCGCTATATAAATCCTCGATTACAATTACAATTACAATTACAATTAATTGTGGGTAGGTGTTTTGTTAGGCCTTAGAGTGGGTAGGCGTGGTTTATGTGTAATTATGTATATGTTTGTTTAGTATAATGACAGTATATCTATGTAAAGACTCTGCTAGGATAGGACAATTTATAATTAGTATAGTGCATACGGCTTTAGCCAATCAAAAGAGCTGTAGGCACATGACTATGAAAGTGTACTGTATATAAAATTCGTGTTTGGCATTATTAAATCAGTCATAACTTGTGTTTGGCTCAACTGGTTGGTCGATAAAGCTGACATGTATACTATGAAGTCCTACGTTAATGTGACCGGGAATAGGTGTTTTCGTAAATCTGTAATGCTGATACGCAGTATTCGTTGAAATATTGAAAAAAGACAGAGCAGTTGCGGTTCTCAATAACGGAGTCATCAACGTTAATAACCTCGTAAATGTCGAATCGTCATCATTACGCCCTGATACAGTATTTTGGTTCCCTAAAGAAGTGACGCATGGGGCTATAAGACTCACAGCGTTGGGAGATTTTCGCACAACGAGCGATCACAATTCAGCCCCGATCGTCGGTCTCGCAAGAGCTAGGATTTGGCGTTCGAATAACTAGGGGAGTGTGTCTAGTCTCGCTTAGACAGGTGCTTAAATAAAAGAGATGTAACTTGCAAGACGGAACTATTTCCGAAGATGGCATTCAAAACAACTCCGATTCCGTAGTTATCATTAATGGAAAAGATTCGCTATGCTACATTAATTACCAGGTTTAAATATTTAAGAAATCTTAATAATAATAATAATGATGGAATATAAACAAATGAAAAATTCAGCGTAATCGTATCGTTTTAAAAAAATTAACGAAATTCAAAAAGAAGTCGAACAAGAGCGCGACTAAAGGACCGCCTTAAGCACAAAGTATCGTAGGAACATAAGAATGATTAGCGTAATCGACAACGCTCTAATAGTAACTATGATGGGGCTAAGCAACTGGTCGGGCACACAGAAATACTGACTTTGGGTGAAAAATTTTTCCATGGCGCAGATTTGTGTTTTCTGCACGTTTCGGCCCGAAAGAATCATTTTGGCGTGATGAATATTTGACAAAATTTCTTGATGATTGACAATGGAGGCGTTTGAGTGAAAAATTCTACATGTCGCAAATTTGTGTTTTCTGCACGATTTGGGCGAAATAATCATTTTGACTTGATAAATATTTGACAAAATTTTCGGTGGGTGCGGTGAAAAATTTACACGTCGCAAATTTGCGCTTTCTCCACGTTCTGAGCCAAAATAATTGTTTTCGACTGATGAATTTTGACAAAATGATTGGGGGTCATTGAATTCTTGGGGTGGGGTGAAAAACTTTACACAACGCAGATTTGTGTTTTCTGCACGTTTTGAGCCAAAATAATGGTTGTCACCTGATGAATTTTTTAAGTTTTCGATTATTACCGCGCTTGATGCGATTTATTTCAAGCCTGAGTTCAGTTAGTAAACAGCACTGAATAAAGTAAGTTTAGCCTTGAAAATTTTACACTTCGCAAATTTGCTTTTTCTGCACTATTTGGATGGAAATAATGATTTTGACCCGATGAATTTTTAACAAACTTTTTCGGGTTGGGTGGTGGGGACAAAAAAAATTGTGGGTTGAGACCAGCCCCAACTGATTTTTTAACGGAATGACGGGGGTGTCCCATATTTCACATCTACATGTACTAGCTCAAAGGGTCCATAACCGCAACCGCAAAACCACGACTCAATTAATTAACTTGTTTTCGGTCCGGCTCAAAACTCCGGGACTCCCTTCACTGGCTTCCCATTCACCAACGCATTCAATTTAAGGTCCTTTCCCTCATGCATAACTGTCTTGTTGGCTCAGCTCCGCTGTATCTCAGGGCTTACTGCACCCCAGTTTCCAGTTTGCCTGGTCTGGCCTCTTTCCGGTCATCTGCCCGTGGCCACTTGTTAGTTCCTTGGATGCGCACTGCTACTGCCCAGTCCCGTAGTTTTGCGGTTGTGGGCCCTTCCAGTTGGAACAGTCTCCCTCAGGGCTTTAGGCTTATTCTCCTCTCTATGTCTCCTGCCCAGTCTCGCAAGCGCCTGAAAACATTTCTCTTTGTTAGTGAAGACACTGACACGGGTCGGGAGCGCCTCTGATTATGAGTGGCGCTATATAAATCCTCGATTACAATTACAATTACAATTACAATTACAATCTCGAGTAGCAGTGCGTAGGCCTATCCATGGAACTACTACTAAGCCAAGGGCAGATGACCGGAGGGGGACCCGACCAGGCAAACTAGAAATCGGGTGCAGTAAACCCCAAGATACAACGGTGCTGATCCAACAACACATATTTAAAGAATATATTAACAACTAGGCGGTGGTAGTAGTAGTAGTAGTAGTAGTAGTAGTAGTAGTAGTAGTAGTTATAGTATACATTTCACAAAGCTTATACGATTTCTAAAGATGGTGTAACACTTCACAAAGCTGGTGCGATTTCTGTGTATGATGCAATTATATTTCACAACGCATGCGCCGCGTTTTCGGTCCGGCTCAAGACCGTCAGCGACGCGTAGACCGTTGCGTCGACGGCCAACAGACCATTTCAGGTGCGCGTAAGACCTTTCGATGTCGTTAGAGACCATTGCATCCACGCAAGGACCTTTGAGCCGTCGTTGTGCGTTGGCCATAAAAACGTGGCGACGTCTAGCGAACGTTTTTCAACCTTCTAGCAATGCTAGAGGATGCATTTTAATATTTTAACACAACACATAAACCTCTGTTGTATAAACTAACATATTTAAAGAATATATTAAATATTACGCTAATATTTACTAATATTTCTCTACAAAAACGCTTATAACGAGTGGTACTCTTGCACATACCGTTTGCATCGAAAGAGTAGTGGTGTACGTCGTTGCCTTGTGACCGCACGGTCGAGAGATCGAATCCCACCTTATTTAAGCCATTATTTTTTTTTGACAGAGAACGCGAATAAAACACTAGCGCACAAGCACGCACACACGAGCACACACGAGCACACTAGCACGCACACACAGACACGCACACAGACGGTTTACGTGACCGATACCAGATCGCCATTACCGTTACCAGATCAAGTTTCCAAGTTACGCGACGTGAACAGATCACTTTTGCTCAGTCAATTAGCTTTAAAATGACTAATTAATTAATTAATTAATTAATTATTAATTAATTAATTAACTGACTAATTAGCCTAATTAACCAGTTAACTAATTAATTAATTAATTAATATGCCAATCGAGTGTCACCCAACGCGAGACCTACACCCCGCCACCAGTAGCCTACGGAGCAGCGCCATATATGCGACAAACATGCAGTTAAGAGAAGCCAACTACAAGTCATGAACGTAAGTCAATTACACCCCTGGCCATTGAACGGAGAAACGAAAGAGAGATAAGTAATTGCATACTTAGAGTAGAAGCTTTTGTGTAACCTATGCGACATTAGAAATTAGTTGAACTCAGCCAGATCGCGCTTTGCGCATAGTCTCACCTATTGCAGACAGACAACCGGAGTGATGGAGCTGGACCAAAAAGGAAGAACTGATTGATTAGTAGAATTATCGTAATGCATCAACCACAGAATGCCGCTTGACTAGAGACTGCATATTTTTAACACGTAGTTTACTAGGAACTAGGCAATGATTGTCTTGGTCTTGAAGTTCAAAGTCTTGGTCTTGGACTTGAGGTTTAGGGCCTTGACAACAAGACTGGGTGTTAATGAACAAATCATGAGTCTTTCTGAAATCCTCCCATGGTTTATCTGACCGTCTGGCTTCATAAACAAGTCTCGGCAGGGCTTCCAACATAGCTGTTGCTGCTGCCAATGGGCTTTCCTGATTCCTGACCAAAAATTACTTGTATTCGTCCGTAGGCCTATTTGTCGTAGGACGCCAACAATCGTGCTTGACAAAGTTTTAAATTCTTGAGTTTTGTTAAGTGCTGACAGCCGAGTCTTGGTCTTGGTCTTGCGAGACTAAGAGCAAGACTTTGAGCCTCAAGACCAAGACCAAGACCAAGACTTTGAACCTCAAGACCAAGACCAAGACCAAGACTTTGAACCTCAAGACCAATACTTTTGTTCTCAAGACCAAGACCGAGACTTTTCAAAACGAACTCGAGTGCACTCGAGGCTTGGTTAGCCAACATTAATATACGTTTTTTGGGAATTTACATAAAAAAACTTTGTAGTGGCGCCAGCGATGCCATGCTAGAACCCGTCGTGCGCCGCCCGGCGAATCAACAGGTACCTCTTTATAGCGAACTCTACACTGGATAACATATTCTCGTCTGTCGACAACGGAAAAGCCTGCCTCTCAGTTTGCCTTGATCTCAGTGCAGTCTTCGACACCGTAGACCACCAACTACTCCTATCAAGACTCTCTAAAAGCTTTGGTGTCTCTGGGACAGCCTTAAACTGGCTAGTTTCTTACCTATGCAATCGGAATCAGCAGGTTGGCATCGGTAGCGCTCGGTCTGAGCCCACAGTTTGTTATGCTGGAGTGCCACAGGGATCTGTCCTTGGCCCTTTATTATTTACAATCTTCATCTCCCAAATCAGTCGCATAGCTAATAACTTCGGAGTCAAATTGCAGCAGTATGCGGATGATACTCAGCTCCATATTGCCTTGTCACACACTGATCAGTCTGGCAAACTAAAACTTGAGGAGTGCCTCTCATCTTTGTATGCATGGTTCGGTTTCAATGGTTTGGCCATAAACCCAGACAAGTCTGAGGCTATTTTGTTTGGTTCACACCAACGCCTGCGTTCTCTCCCTTCACTTTCTAGCATCGACCTCGCTGGTACTGCTGTGCCACTATCAGACACTGTCAAAACACGTGGGGTAACCCTAGACAGTAAGCTCACATTTCGACCACACATAACAAACCTTTGTAAATCTTGTTTTTATCATATCATAGCAATACGTCACATCAGATCGGCTCTTACTAAGAACATGTCGCAAACCATAGCCTGTTCACTGAGTGGAATCGACTGCCAATCTCTCTTCGTAGCACAAATTCACTTTCTATCTTCAAAAAGAGACTCAAAACTCACTATTTCTCCTTGGCTTTCAAACACTTGGATATCTAACTGCATCTTCTCCTGGCGACTGACTATCCGCGCCTCAGATTCACATTTCGGTGTGACCATGCGCGCGTTACAAATTTAATTAATAATAATAATAATAATAACTTTCGCGACACAAATTCCTTTGTTCATTTTATTTACTTGCGTGAGAATTTCAGTCGGGACTTCCTTCATTCAGATGCATGAATAAATCTGCATATGCATAAGTACTAACATACATACATGCACACGAACATGGATATAGACAAGCATGGCATATATAGGTACATGTATTATGTTACATGGTAAGCGATTGATTTGAGTGATTGTCTGGCAATGCGTGGAATTCAAATATGAGATGATTACTTTGTAAGGACCTTGACAAACAGTCATTGTTGTTGTTCACAGGTGTTCATCGGTTCTTGAAACAATATTACACATAGTCGTCATTAGATGCCTTGTCAGTTAATAGCGGTGCTGAATAAATACAACAATACTAATAAAAATAAAATTATAATAATAATAAAACTAATAATATTACAACTAATAAAACATGATCTCGATGACGACCACAATAATGCTGACGATCAAGACGATAGTTAATTATTTTATGATTTTTGTGCAGCTATGGAAGACAGCGTGTCGGAATTCATCATCGGTACATGTCGAATGCTTCCGAAGGCCAACACTAGTAATGTTTATGAGTCCATGCATCTACCAGATGTCGGATCATTGGAAATGTATTTAATTGTATGTGGCAGCTGTGTTGAATTCTTTATTCAACCGCTACATTCATGCATCGGTGACACTGATTTCTTTCTAATGAAACCGCATGCACTAGCCTTTACAGATGAAAAGCTAGTATTGCCATATGATGTCCGTCACATTGCTGGTGCAATAGATTGTCTCTTGATGGAACCATACCCTGATTATCCAGGCTTTGTACGACTTCGGCTTTTGGGACAATTGAGGTATAACTGGGAACTCAGAACTTTTGAATTTATTCAGGCTAACGTCCAAAGAATTCTAAAAACAACCGAAATGGATGAACACGACATAGCTACCGATGGCAAAGAATGGTGCAAGGTTGGTCCCGCGACAAAGAATAGTATAATTGACAAACAGGGTTCATTATCACTCGATTTTGTTCAATCCGTTTGGTGCCCACAATGGCCAAACGAAGCCAAAAAGTGGCCTCATCGAAAAAGAAAGCACGGATGGCCGACGACTACCATCATCCAGGAGGTAGTACAGATTGGTTGTCATGTTGTTTTTGCAAAACATCCTGCTTGCAGAAATGATATTCACCAGTCCAGGCTGTCATTTTCAGTTGCGGAAGTCATTTTACTTCAGAGCTGGACTCCAATTCAGCAGATTGTCTATCATATGCTCAGATTCTTTGCCAAGAGAGAACTTATCACAAAATATTGTGCAAAGAAAGACGAGGTTTTGTGTACATACCATTTCAAAACACTGATGCTTTGGTCTTGTGAAGAGATGTCACCAGAATGGTGGAATTCCTCGTCTGTTATTAAATTATGCTGCAATTTATTGAAAAAACTTTCAAAATGGCTAAAAGAGACAAGATGTCCAAACTACTTCATTTCTCAGGCAAATTTGTTTCATGAACGCTTTAACCGGAAGATTGTTGATGAAACTGCTAAAACGTTGAATTATTGGTATGATTCCAATAATCTGAGTCTTTGGTTTGTGCAATATTATATGCAGTCAAGTTATCTTGATGTATATGATGCAAATTGCACTCCTGACGTCTTTAGCTGCGAGTATTTGCTGCAGACCCGTGAAGCCTTGAAGGCAATTAATTGTAAATCTATGGACTTATGTCTTTCGGATATATTCTCTTCTGTTGTTCGAGAAGCACAAGAAACAATAAGGAATGGCTTCGACTATGAATTGCTCAAGTTCTTCAAATATATATGTAAAAGTGTCTCATTTTCTGAGGTTTATCAGGATGAATTAGGCTTTCAGCCATCCACAAAGATTGAACCCTGGATTAAGCCATACGCATCGATGCTGCGTTTATTGCACGCGGCTAATTTATTAGAACGCAAAGAAATGGAATATGACAGCGAATGGTTTGTTGAAGTAATCATACAAGTTTCGACTAAACCAAAATTCTTTAGATCGAAGCACCACAACTTACCAAGACCATTAAACGCTGGTGGTAATAGAAGCCAACTGTATTTCTTAAAAGGTCAGGATCTGATGGAAAATTTGACTGGTTCAAATGATGATCTAGAATTTCAATGTGTGTCTAAAATATCGAAAGGCCTTCTCAGGAAAGCTTTGCAATGTGAAGATTCTAAAACAAACGCTATCGCTAAGGCGACTTTGGCATACATGGCGGCTCTTTATTTTGCCACATTCGGATATCAAACTGCTATAGACCTTTGCTTGAGAGTGATCATGAATGAAGATACTGCGAAAGAGGATACAGAAACACTAAATGCCTGCTGCATGTTGTATATTGAAGACATTACTATGATAATTGGATTTTATTTGGTTTTCAGGAAGACTAAAGACGCTTCTTTGCATTATACTAGGAGACCATTTTTTTTAGATCTGCGTCTTTCACCTGAGGTGTTTGCTCACTATTTAACAGTTTCGACAGTTGAAAGAAAAGCTTGTGCTTTTGAATTGAATAATATTTTTCAAACTCCGACATTTCCGTTGGATGCAATTTTAATGAGTATTACTAATCGAATATTTTCACGATTATCAACGAAAAAAAATAGTGTTTTTCGAGTTTATCAAAGAACCGATCCAATAAATAAATTGGAAGCGCACAACGAAAATCGTTTGCGAAATGAGGACGATATTATTGAATTGCTGAAGGAATATTCCCTAGGTAATATGTCATCATTTTATAATGAGATCTGCAAAGACTTTGACATTAACTGCAATACAGCTGACTGTTACCGTGCTGCGTACCTGTACCAGTGTCGTAAATATTCTGAAGCTTTGCTTTTGTGTGAACGAATTCTCGACGAATCAGATCTACAGAAGGACCTGAAGATATTTGCATTTACCAACGTAATGGTGTTGCCACCACTTGACTCTTATTTCGACAGTGAAGTCCAGTGTTTGCTTGGATTTCACACACTGTTCTGTTATTTATCGCCTCTATGTGACGATTTGCCGAAAACTGAAGATAAATGTAATTGGACGTTCAGCCAGTTTTTTGCCCGAAAGATCCATTCTGAAAAACGTTTACTTTCTAAAGTAATTGATGAGCATCATACAAATCATACTTTGGCATGCCATTATTTTCTTGGAAGACATTTCCTGGCAAGATATTTAAAAGTGAGATGTCTGATCGAATACTGTAACTCACTCTCGGAGGCAATGTTCGAATTCAAGGAACTCGAAGCTAGTCTACCTTTTGAGCACGTGATACGCTGTTTTCTTCGACAAAAACTTCGACAGCTTCAGAGGGTTGTGATTGCAAAATACTGTGCAGGCTAAAATACATATTAATGGCAATATAAAATAGATGACACTTGCAGAATTGTACAAATTCTTTGTCATTGGTTGGTTTCTAATGGGTTTGTTTTCTATCCAATGACATTTAGAAATGATGCTCTATTTCGGTTGCAGAAGTTCTGCTGCCAGAATGGCCGATTTTAAAGTCCTAAAAGCGCTTCAAAGTTATAGGGCCAAGCAGGCCCGTGTTAAGGGGCCCTGGGGCCCTGGAGCACTCTGTCATAGTGGGGCCCCTTCGTCCTTCCGTCTTCCTCGGCTCCTCCCTTCCCTTTCTCCTCCCATCTATGCCTCTCCCTCCCTCCCCTCCCTCCCCTTTCCTCTTCCCATTAGTAATATTCAAATCTGCTCAGACTCCAATCAACAACAAATTCAACAATAATAGTAAGCACATTAATTTTACTCACGCAAATTCGTATTACTACAGAGCAACAGCTCAGTGCAAAAGTCAGTAAATGGATTGTCAAATTATTTTACACTAGTCAGTAGTCACATTGGCTTTTCATCATCAAACTGTCAACGGGTTATGGATACAGGCAGCAGGCTACAGCGATTCTGTGATTGCATCACAATGATCACATTAGCACCTAAGTTCAACTCGCACAAGACTCACAACTAAGTAGTTCAAACTGTAGGCTCAGGTTGTGTGAACAGAATTGAATGAATCAGACAAATAGCAAAGTTATAAGAAATGCGAAACACTAAAATTTATTTATGGCTATTTTAGGTTTTCATACTGATAGTACTGTCACTGTTATGCAAGTAATTTATATTTGCAAAAGTAGGCCTAGCCTATTTTACAGAAATAAAATGTAACAGACTGACATAGGTGACAGATATATTTTGAAAATACAATATTACAATACTTTTGAAAAGTATCTGAAAATTACAAAATAGAATTGTAGGTCTTCTTTGTGTTTTACAGAATGAAACCGTAATTAAGGTCCGTACCTTGTATTTTCACAGCAAAGCAATTCCCTTTCATAGTATAATTAGAATTATACCACTAATAATAAATTTGAAATAAACTGATATATTTACTGCGACTGCTTTTGTCTTCAGCCTGTTCTGATGAGTAACTGAGATTCATAGCCTGCTAGCACTTCTGATTCTGCGGCCTCATAAGGAATAGACATTGTTTCAAAATATGATCGTCGTTTTTGATAGACTGGATTGCTCTTGCAGTTGCAGACATCTCATTTCATGCAGGCTGTCCTTAGAACTCAAATTAATTTGAGCATCATCGTCAAGTTCGTCAACGATCGACCTGCCGATTATTTCCGGCTCACTACCATCACTAGTCTGTCCACGCACTGTCACACTATCAGACACAGACTAATACTAATACTTTGAAAGAACGTCGTTAGCCAACACTTCGAGATTTCGCTTTGCTTTAAAACTACAGCAACGTTAGGCCTACCGTAGTTAGTTACGCACAAGTCGGCACAAAATGATAATTAAAATATCTAGAGTCTTGACATTACTATTACTACATGTAGGCTGAGTACAAAGTAATGTGACTTGTCGCCGCATTTTAACCAAAAGGAATTCCTTTTTTTCACCGAAAGTGAATTCAATTTACATTTTGAGATGCAGAAAAACGACTCATATTTGGGGGCCCCTCGGTCGTCGGGGGCCCTGGAGCACGTGCTCCGTGTGCTCCAATGGTTAACCCGGGCCTGGGTAAGACTGTTCTCTTTCGTCGAGGTTGGGCTGGGAGCGCCTCTGAATAGTTGCCTTCAAGCGTGCTATATAAATGTCTAGTTGATTGATTGATTGATTGATTGATTGATTGATTGAACTTAGCTGTGAAAATACAATATTACAATACTTTTGAAAAGTATCTGAAAATTACAAAATAGAATTGTAGGTCTTCTTTGTGTTTTACAGAATGAAACCGTAATTAAGGTCCGTACCTTGTATTTTCACAGCAAAGCAATTCCCTTTCATAGTATAATTAGAATTATACCACTAATAATAAATTTGAAATAAACTGATATATTTACTGCGACTGCTTTTGTCTTCAGCCTGTTCTGATGAGTAACTGAGATTCATAGCCTGCTAGCACTTCTGATTCTGCGGCCTCATAAGGAATAGACATTGTTTCAAAATATGATCGTCGTTTTTGATAGACTGGATTGCTCTTGCAGTTGCAGACATCTCATTTCATGCAGGCTGTCCTTAGAACTCAAATTAATTTGAGCATCATCGTCAAGTTCGTCAACGATCGACCTGCCGATTATTTCCGGCTCACTACCATCACTAGTCTGTCCACGCACTGTCACACTATCAGACACAGACTAATACTAATACTTTGAAAGAACGTCGTTAGCCAACACTTCGAGATTTCGCTTTGCTTTAAAACTACAGCAACGTTAGGCCTACCGTAGTTAGTTACGCACAAGTCGGCACAAAATGATAATTAAAATATCTAGAGTCTTGACATTACTATTACTACATGTAGGCTGAGTACAAAGTAATGTGACTTGTCGCCGCATTTTAACCAAAAGGAATTCCTTTTTTTCACCGAAAGTGAATTCAATATACATTTTGAGATGCAGAAAAACGACTCATATTTGGGGGCCCCTCGGTCGTCGGGGGCCCTGGAGCACGTGCTCCGTGTGCTCCAATGGTTAACCCGGGCCTGGGTAAGACTGTTCTCTTTCGTCGAGGTTGGGCTGGGAGCGCCTCTGAATAGTTGCCTTCAAGCGTGCTATATAAATGTCTAGTTGATTGATTGATTGATTGATTGAACTTAGCTGTGAAAATACAATATTACAATACTTTTGAAAAGTATCTGAAAATTACAAAATAGAATTGTAGGTCTTCTTTGTGTTTTACAGAATGAAACCGTAATTAAGGTCCGTACCTTGTATTTTCACAGCAAAGCAATTCCCTTTCATAGTATAATTAGAATTATACCACTAATAATAAATTTGAAATAAACTGATATATTTACTGCGACTGCTTTTGTCTTCAGCCTGTTCTGATGAGTAACTGAGATTCATAGCCTGCTAGCACTTCTGATTCTGCGGCCTCATAAGGAATAGACATTGTTTCAAAATATGATCGTCGTTTTTGATAGACTGGATTGCTCTTGCAGTTGCAGACATCTCATTTCATGCAGGCTGTCCTTAGAACTCAAATTAATTTGAGCATCATCGTCAAGTTCGTCAACGATCGACCTGCCGATTATTTCCGGCTCACTACCATCACTAGTCTGTCCACGCACTGTCACACTATCAGACACAGACTAATACTAATACTTTGAAAGAACGTCGTTAGCCAACACTTCGAGATTTCGCTTTGCTTTAAAACTACAGCAACGTTAGGCCTACCGTAGTTAGTTACGCACAAGTCGGCACAAAATGATAATTAAAATATCTAGAGTCTCGACATTACTATTACTACATGTAGGCTGAGTACAAAGTAATGTGACTTGTCGCCGCATTTTAACCAAAAGGAATTCCTTTTTTTCACCGAAAGTGAATTCAATTTACATTTTGAGATGCAGAAAAACGACTCATATTTGGGGGCCCCTCGGTCGTCGGGGGCCCTGGAGCACGTGCTCCGTGTGCTCCAATGGTTAACCCGGGCCTGGGTAAGACTGTTCTCTTTCGTCGAGGTTGGGCTGGGAGCGCCTCTGAATAGTTGCCTTCAAGCGTGCTATATAAATGTCTAGTTGATTGATTGATTGATTGATTGATTGATTGAACTTAGCTGTGAAAATACAATAAGGTACGGACCGTACGGTTTCATTCTGTAAAATACAAAGTAGGCCTACAATTCTATTTTGTAATTTTCAGATACTTTTCAAAAGTATTGCAGTATTGTATTTTCAAGATAATTTTATATCTGTCACCTGTGTTAGTCTGTTGCATTTTATTTCTGCAAAATAGGCTACTTTTGGAGATATAAATTACCTTGCATAACAGCAGGGCCGGTTTAACCACTAGGCGAACTAGGCGGCCGCCTAGGGCGGCACATTTCTGGGGGCGGCATAAAAGTAGGGACCTGCGAAGCTTCGATATTCGATTCGAAAACGAATCGGGCGGCGGTATTCGATTCGATTCGAAAATGATGTCATGATTCGAAAAATTTCGAATCTTTTCTCGGAAAAATGATTAGCCCTTTGTTGTAAACTAATTGTTTTAATTGTTTACTGCCCGCGGATTGGCTGTTGAATTTCTGCGTGCAATGCGGCACGCGATGACAGCAAACCCTGAGCAACAGTGAATTGCAAAGGAAATTTCGTGAAGTACCTCTGATTTGGTTCTCTAAACTGTAGGCCCTACATTTCTCAGGATTCTTACCCTTCACATAGATTTCATGCCCTGAAAATGGTTGCACTGTTTTCAAGCACCTATATTCGCGAATTCGTGAACAGTTCTTCTCGGAGATGAAACTAACAAAATGCAAAAACGTATGCAGACTAACAGATGACAATCTCTCCAATGAACTTCGAATTGGCACTTCGAACATAAAAGCAAACGGATTTGTATGGTGGGAAGAAGTGTCAGATCTTACCTTAATCATTATTATTATTATTGTATATTAAATATTGCACATCTAGCAAATGGATACATTGTACAGACTAACAGTTTTATGTATGTTTTAAACTGAAGAAACTTGAAACATATTTTGTTTGTTTTTTACTGTAGTGTAGAACTGTAGGTATTAGGATAATTATGCTTTTATCATAAAAATTATTTTCATTTACTTTAAACTTGAAGTTTAACCGTAAAAATTATTCCACAATATTTATTTTGAATAAAATTAATATTGTCTCATTTTCTGGGGCAAATGAATCTGAAAAATTAGTCTGCGATTGGCATACAGCCCCAGAGCTGCCCTTTAAATCTTAGGGCGGCCCTCTGTTAAAAGAAGTTGCCCATGCCTGGCTTAGATGAATGTACACCAAAGTGTGGTTATGCAGTTGGTACAAAAAGAATATACTTACTTACTTAACTCATAAATTATTTGTGTTATTGTTAATTCTGTTAATTAGCTTAATGTTTAGTTTAATTGATTTTAAACTGCAGAAATGTTAATGAGGTATTGATACTATGGTACGCCTGTGCTATCACATACACATTACATGAATATCAAACATGGTACCTGCTGATTCGATTCGAGATTCGATTCGAATTCGAATCTTTACCCCCGATTCGATTCGAGATTCGATTCGACAGAAAATTTGTGATTCGCAGGTCCCTACATAAAAGCTACACAAAGAAATATTTTTCGAACCATTGCCGCCGTTTTGCCAGTCCAGAAGCGTAGGCCTAGCCACGCAGTCGCTTAAGGACACTTGGTTATAACCCGCAATGTCACATTCTGCTTTAGGGCGCGATACTTTCATTTCCCTCCAAGCGCACAAATTTTAAATTTGGTTGATGACATATTGGGACAGAGGGACAGAGGGACAGAGAGAGATAGAGAGAGAAAGAGAGAGAGAGAGAGAGAGAGAGAGAGAGCTGTGTAGGCCTACTGCGTGCGTGTAGGCCTACTGCGTGTATGTCTCAGCCTCTCTGCAGTCTGAACTAGTCTGTATGATGACGCATGCGGCCGGGATGCCTCATGATATCTGATGCATACACAAGGCCACAAACATATTGTATGTGTATTGTATATTGTATGTGTGGTATTTGTCTATACATGTACTAGGTTACCCTGATGTGTCGGAGTAATTGACTTCGTTCGACCCCCAAGTCGAAGCGAACAGGGTGTTCGCTTCGACTGCACATGAGCTCTTTTAGGTGTACAACCACGGCACACTTTAACCGTATGATCTCACAACTCCAGCGCTAAGATAATTATGCCTGAAATAGATATGCCTTGTGCGTCTATCATTTGCTCTCTCTCTCTCTCTCTCTCACTCTCTCTCACTCTCTCACTCACCCTCTGTCTCTCTGTCTCTGTATCGTTCTCTCTCGTTTTTTCTCGCTCTGTCTCTGTCGTAGTCTGTCTCTCTCAATGTCTCTCTACAAGACTTGTGGCCTGTACACTCTACATTGTCTTATTGCATTACTCAAAGCTCTCTTGAAAAAAGAAACTAAGACTCAACTAATGGTAAAGAACTTTTAAATTTAGAGTAGTAGTTCTTGTTGCTTTAATTTTTTAAGTAGTACATACGATATCTGCTTCTCGTTTCTACATTTGCTAAAGAGAGCGCGAAAAATCAAATTTTGAAATTACATTATATTTTTATAGACTTCGCACGTATGTAGGACTAGGACTTCGTAAACGTAGCCACAGGAGTTACTAAGTGTTCAAATGAAACTGTGCAATGTATCATTAATTAATATTTACATTTAAAATTCCCATTAAACGTGTTAGACCATACAACATCTATAGGCCGTATAGCTAATGCAGTTCCAGACAATATACTTTAATTATGGCTAACTTTAAAATTTAAAATTTATCAAATGCCATATTTTTTGTTTAATTTAGAAGCAATAATGATTCTTAGATTATTACAATGAAAGACGAATCGATGGTACTAAATTAAAGATGCAGCATTCGGCTGCATTCCTGTGTGAAGGTTATATTAACTTGATTAATTTAATATTAATTAGGCCTAGTTATCGCACTTGCCAGAGGCGCGGAGCGACAGGTTCGCCTAGGGCGCCAAATACTCTGGCGCCGGTGTAGGAGGCTGAATAGACTCCCCCTAAATAAACACTCCCGGAGTGTATATATCCTAGGACAGAATGACTCGGGAGTTAATTGATACTAGGACAAAAACACTCCACCCTGCGAATAAACACTCCCCGAGTGTCTTCGTTTGCGATCGCACCAAATGACTGGTGGAGTTAATTCATCCTAGGTTTAATTGAAAGGGGAGTTGATTCTTCCTAGGACCAAATGACTCGGGGAGTTTATTCTTCCTAGGATAAACTGAAAGGGGAGTTCATTCTTCCTAGGACCAAACGACTCGTGGAGTTCATTCCTCCTAGGACAAATTGAAAGGGGAGTTGATTCTTCCTAGGACCAAATGACACGGGGAGTTCATTCTTCCTAGGAAAAGCTGAAAGGGGAGTTCATTCTTCCTAGGACCAAATGACTCGGGGAGTTGATTCTTCCTAGGATAAACTGAAAGGGGAGTTCATTTTTCCTAGGACCAAATGACTCGGGAGTTCATTCTTCCTAGGATAAACTGAAAGGGGAGTTCATTCTTCCTAGGACCAAATGACTCGGGGAGTTCATTCTTCCTAGGATAAACTGAAAGGGGAGTTCATTCTTCCTAGGACCAAACTACTCGTGGAGTTCATTCCTCCTAGGACAAATTGAAAGTGGAGTTGATTCTTCCTAGGACCAAACTACTCGTGGAGTTCATTCCTCCTAGGACAAATTGATAGGGGAGTTCATTCTTCCTAGGACCAAACGACTCGGGGAGTTCATTCTTCCTAGGATAAACTGAAAGGGGAGTTCATTCTTCCTAGGACCAAACTACTCGTGGAGTTCATTCCTCCTAGGACAAATTGAAAGGGGAGTTGATTCTTCCTAGGACCAAATGACTCGGGGAGTTTATTCCTCCTAGGACAAATTGAAAGGGGAGATGATTCTTCCTAGGACCAAATGACTCGGGAATTTATTCTTCCTAGGATAAACTGAAAGGGGAGTTCATTCTTCCTAGAACCAAATGACTCGTGGAGTTCATTCCTCCTAGGACAAATTGAAAGCGTAGTTGATTCTTCCTAGGACCAAATGACTCGGGGAGTTCATTCTTCCTAGGATAAACTGAAAGGGGAGTTTATTCTTCCTAGGACCAAATGACTCGGGGAGTTTATTCTTCTTAGGATAAACTGAAAGGGGAGTTCATTCCACCTAGGACCAAACGACTCGGGGAGTTCATTCCTCCTAGGATAAATTGAATGGGGAGTTGATTCTTCCTAGGACCAAATGACTCGGGGAGTTCATTCTACCTAGGATAAACTGAAAGGGGTCGTTTCTTCCTAGGACCAAATGACTCGGGGAGTTCATTCTTCCTAGGATAAACTGAAAGGGGAGTTCATTCTTCCTAGGACCATATGACTCGGGAGTTCATTCTACCTAGGATACACTGAAAGGGGAGTTAATTCTTCCTAGGACCAAATGACTCGGGGAGTTCATTCTCCCTAGGATAAACTGAAAGTGGAGTTCATTCTTCCTAGGACCAAATGACTCGGGGAGTTCATTCTTCCTAGGATAAACTGAAAGGGGAGTTCATTCTTCCTAGGACCAAGTGACTCGTGAAGTTGGACAAATTGAATGGGGAGTTGATTCTTCCTAGGACCAAATGACTCGGGAGTTTATTCTTCCTAGGATAAACTGAAAGGGGAGTTGATTCTTCCTAGAATCAAATGACTCGTGGAGTTCATTCCTCCTAGGGCAAATTGAAAGGGGAGTTGATTCTTCCTAGGACCAAGTGACTCGGGAGTTTATTCTTCCTAGGATAAACTGAAAGGGGAGTTGATTCTTCCTAGGACCAAATGACTTGTGGAGTTCAGTCTTCCTAGGACAAATAGAAAATGTTGGAAGCATTGGACCTCATCAGATAGAACCAGCTGACCTCCATGAGACTATAAGACAAGTGTCACAGAAGGATAAACTGAAAGAGATGACAGTGTTTGAAGTGGACCAGAGAAAGAGTTTGAAGAGTAACAGGATATCATGGAAGAATCAGTGAATGACTATTGTGGTGATGAAGACAAAAAGTACTTACTTCCTGAAGGCAAGTCTTCTGCTGATTCTGTGAAAACTATGTCGAGGGCAAAATACAAGTCTGCAGACATAACCAACATAGCCCTGGCCAGTCTAAGACACCACACTGGGCTGAGGGAGACAGCGGAGATTGCTACTGCTGCCTTGATTGATGTTACTCAGTTCGACACTACTTTGGTGATTGATCACAATAAGGTGAGGAGAGCTCAGGAAAGAGTCGGGAAAAAACTCGGTGCAAAGTTTGAAGACGAACTTCAGCAGAATGGCTTCAGTTGTATTTTCTTTGATGGGGTTTCGTGATGAAACCAAGGTCATGTTGAAAACAAAAGGGAATGGCAAAATGTATTCAGGTTTGGTGAAAGAAGAACACTATACAGTTTGCATGGGACCAGAAAGCAGATATCTGTGGCATTTTGTTCCTGCTCAAGCAACTGAAAAGAGAAAACGTGCTGAAATAATAGCTGATAGTCTAGTTGAGTGGTTTAAATTAAGAAGAGCAGACAAGGCTCTTCAAGCTAGTGAAGGTGATTGAAGGTGTAATGTAACCACTGGTTGGGTAGGCGAATAATGCATCATGTCGAAGAGATGCTGCAAAGGCAGCTCGTGTGGATTGCTCGTGATCTGCACACAGGAGAACTGCCACTGAGGCACCTAGTGACTGCATTAAATGGCAAGATTCTAAGCAACAACAAATGGTCAGGTCCCTTAGGGAAATGTGGGATTCTGTAACTGAGCTAGATATTAATCCTGATGTTGCAAAAGTCTATGTTGGCCCTGCTCTCCCTCAGCTCAGCGATGAAATGATGAAAGACTTGAGCACAGATCAAAGCTATTGCTACAGGATTGTCACTGCAATTAGGAATGGAGTTCTGCCAAAGGATCTGGCTCTGTTGGAGTTAGGACCCGTGTGACTGTGTTCCACAGCAGGTGGCTCACAAGAGCTCTGAGTTTCAAGAGAATTTGGATATCAACACATAATCTAAAATGGAAAGAATCTTAACAATTTGAGGATGATTGTGGAGTTCTGTGTTGGGGTGTAGGCCTATTTTGTGAACTGGTTCACTATGCATACCAATCTTTTATTCACCAAATATGGTAGCACAAAACAAACGATACAGCATTCACTGAACAGCAGACCTGCCCGTACTATACTAATTCAACTAGGCCCTACATAGTCCACATTTCCTTAATGCAAATTATACTATGTGCATAGGAGATCACACATAAAATTTACCACAGTGTTTCCTATATGTGGGCCTCTTCGAAAGAGTCTTGTTCATCTTAACATCCAGCAGTCCTTAATGTTAGATTCCTGCATGAAGTGCAGTATGTCATCGACACTGCTGTGGCTGACCTTGAAGATCTTACAGATGGCATTGCTGTGGGTGTAGTTTAGTGTGTTCAGTTCACTGTTACTGAGGCTCCCAGCTTCCATTCCGTAAAGCAAGAATAGCTTGTAATAAGCACTAACAAGATGCTCAGTGAATTTGCAACATTTACGATACAGAGAGTTTAAAGATTTATAGAACTTTACTCTCATTTCATGCAAACTGACTTTTAATGACTTGGCTGAAATAAGACAACAGTCACAACAACCCAAGTATTTAAGTTTGTCAACACAGTTAATTTGCACACTATTTACACTATTCATTTTACATGGAGTATAAAAAGAAGGGCCAATTCTCATCACCTGAGATTTTGTTACATTTAATTTCATGTCAGTGCTCTCTAATTCTTCCACACAAATGTCGACCATTGCTTGAATGTCACAGAGAGATGCGGACATCAAGATGAGGTCGTCAGAATACATAATGCATCCCAAAATAGCTCTCCAATCCGACTCCCATGATTGAACCTACTCAGTTTCTCTATAATATCATTCACATACACAGCGAAAAGTACTGGTGAGAGGACATCACCCTGCCTAACTCCACAGACTAGATTTATCATATCAGACAACATGTTGTGCCATTTTGACATATGCTGCACTCATGCTATACCAACTTATAAGGATGCATAAAAACTCAAGAGGGACGGATCTATCCATTAACTTGCTAAATAATGCATAGTGATTGACTTTATCAAAAGCTTTAGACATGTCTAATGCACACAGGTTTATATTAGAGCCATGATTAGAAAAGTAATCAACTACTGATCTTACAGCAAGCAATGCATGAGAACAGCCCAACCCCTTTTTGAAACCAAACTGTAGGTCTGAAGTCAGCAAGTAGGAACCATGCAGTTCCAGCAAACACATTTCAAACAGTTTAGACAGATTGGAACTCATTTTGATACCTCAATAGTTGTCACTCTAGGGTGATAAAGATAAATAGCACATGGACACAAGGACGCAAGGACGAAAGCATCGCCTTTTCAAGCTACAAGTGCTTAAAGAACAGAGTAAAGAGTTGAAGATGATTGTCATCATGCTTACAGTGAAGAGATCTGCTTGGTATGGTTTTAGCGAGTCTGTGATGCAAGGAATGTTGTGCTGTGGGGATGAACAGTAGAGAACAGATGCATTGGAGAAGATACTGAAGATCAGAGGTGAATGAGATGAGATGACACAGCTTGGAGACAGCAGTGTGAGACCCAGGAAAACACCAACCATCAACTCTGAGGCGACTACGCTCTTGCAACTGATTGACTGGAGCTCTGGAGTCTCTGAGCCCCCTTTAACCTGCTCCCTAGCAACAGCAGAGACCAAGGCTTCTTTTAGCAACCCAATGGTGGTTCCTGACTGGCCATCACGCACCCAGTCTGTGGAAAGGTGTGTGAAAATGACAACTGAGGCTGCTGCTCATGTGTACAGTCATAAGAGGAGGAACCACTACATCAAAGGTCAAATGGTAACCTGAGAGCTCATATGGGCCGAAACAGAAGCTAGCAGGACAGAGTGAAGAGGTGAAGATGATTTGGTTGATTTTGTCCATTAATTTGACCTCGCAAATGACATTTGCTATGACACTGTGTGGCTACAGATTTTGTTAAGTTCTAATGTACGTTCAAATCAATAGTATGTAATTGTACTTAATTTGAACTGCAAATTGAAGTAGCTAGGGCTCCTTATAAGCTGTTACTGAGGCCAGATTTTTGTGAAGCATCCTAGAAGTAGTTTGCTACCAACGATGCTATATAAATTGTCGTAATTACAATTACAATTACAATTACAATTTTATGACTAGTAGTTTGTGAAGTTCGAATAAACATCATTTAACCCGTCACATTAACACAACCTACTCCACAAGTCAGATGCTCTGAGGAAGAATGAACTCCCCTTTCAGTTTATCCTAGGGAGAATGAACTCCCCGAGTCATTTGGTCCAAGGAAGAATGAACCCTCTTTCTGTTTATCCTAGGGAGAATAAACTCCCCGATCCTTTGGTCCTAGGAAGAATTAACTCCCCTTTCAATTTGTCCTAGGAAGAATGAACTCCCCGAGTCATTTGGTCCTAGGAAGAATGAAATCCCCTTTCAAATTATCATAGGGAGAATGAACTCCCCGAGTCATTTGGTCCTAGGAAGAGGGAACTCCCCTTTCAGTTTATCCTAGGTAGAATGAACTCCACGAGTCATTTGGTCCTAGGAAGAATGAACTCCCATTTCAGTTTATCCTAGGAAGTATGAGCTCTCCGAGTCATTTGGTCCTGGGAAGAATGAACTCCCTTTCAATTTGTCCTAGGAAGATGAACTTCCCGAGTCATTTGGTCCTAGGAAGAATTAACTTCCCTTTCAGTTTATCCTAGGTAGAATGAACTCCACGAGTCATTTGGTCCTAGGAAGAATGAACTCCCCTTTCAGTTTATCCTAGGAAGAATGAACTCCCCGAATCATTTGGTCCTAGGAAGAATCAACTCCCCTTTCAACTTGTCGTAGGAAGAATGAACTCTCCGAGTCATTTGGTCCTAGGAAGAATGAAATCCCCTTTCAGTTTATCCTAGGTAGAATGAACTCCAAGAGTCATTTGGTCCTAGGAAGAATGAACTCCCCTTTCAGTTTATCCTAGGGAGAATGAACTCCCCGAGTCATTGGGTCCTAGGAAGAATTAACTCCCCTTTCAGTTTATCCGAGGTAGAATTAACTCCCGAGTCATTTGGTCCTAGGAAGAATAAACTCCCCTTTCAGTTTATCCTAGGAAGAATGAACTCCCCGAGTCATTTGGTCCTAGGAAGAATCAACTCCCCTTTCAGTTTATCCTAGGTAGAATGAACTCCAAGAGTCATTTGATCCTAGGAAGAATGAACTCCCCTTTCAGTTTATCCTAGGTAGAATGAACTCCCCGAGTCATTTGGTCCTAGGAAGAATGAACTCCCCTTTCAGTTTATCCTAGGGAGAATGAACTCCCCGAGTCATTTGGTCCTAGGAAGAATGAACTCCCCTTTCAGTTTATCCTAGGAAGAATGAACTCCCCGAGTCATTTGGTCCTAGGAAGAATCAACTCCCCTTTCAGTTTATCCTAGGTAGAATGAACTCCAAGAGTCATTTGGCCCTAGGAAGAATGAACTCCCCTTTCAGTTTATCCTAGGTAGAATGAACTCCCCGAGTCATTTCGTCCTAGGAAGAATTAACTCCCCTTTCAGTTTATCCTAGGTAGAATGAACTCCACGAGTCATTTGGTCCTAGGAAGAATCAACTCCCCTTCAATTTGTCCTAGGAAGAATGAACTCCCCGAGTCATTTGGTCCTAGGAAGAATGAACTCCCCTGTGAATTTATCCTAGGAAGAATGAACTCCCCGAGTCATTTGGTCCTAGGAAGAATTAACTCCCCTTTCAGTTTATCCTAGGTAGAATGAACTCCCGGAGTCATTTGGTCGTAGGAAGAATGAACTCCCCTTTCAGTTTATCCTAGGTAGAATGAACTCCCCGAGTCATTTGGTCCTAGGAAGAATTAACTCCCCTTTCAGTGTATCCTAGGTAGAATGAACTCCCCGAGTCATTTGGTCCTAGGAAGAATCAACTCCCCTTCAATTTGTCCTTGGAAGAATGAACTCCCCGAGTCATTTGGTCCTAGGAAGAATGAACTCCCCTGTGAATTTATCCTAGGAAGAATGAACTCCCCGAGTCATTTGGTGCTAGGAAGAATGAACTCCCCTTTCAGTTTATCCTAGGTAGAATGAACTCCCCGAGTCATTTCGTCCTAGGAAGAATGAACTCCCCTTTCAGTTTATCCTAGGTAGAATGAACTCCCCGATTCATTTGGTCCTAGGAAGAATTAACTCCCCTTTCAGTTTATCCTAGGTAGAATGAACTCCCCGAGTCATTTCGTCCTAGGAAGAATTAACTCCCCTTTCAGTTTATCCTAGGTAGAATGAACTCCCCGAGTCATTTGGTCCTAGGAAGAATTAACTCCCCTTTCAGCTTATCCTAGGAAGAATAAACTCCCCGAGTCATGTGGTCCTAGGAAGAATCAACTCCCCTTTCAATTTTTCCTAGGAAGAATTAACTCCACTGGAGTGTTTATTCACCAGCAGGAGTGCTTTTGTCCTATACACAATACACTCCACTGGTCAATTGGTCCTAGTAAGAATTAACTTCGGAGTCAATATATCCTAGGATAAATAGACCCGGGAGTGTTTAAAAAGGGGAGTCTATTCAGCCTACTACACCGGCCCTGCATAACAGTGACAGTACTGTCGGTGTAAAAACCTGAAATATCCATAAAAATTTAGTGTTTTGCATTTCGTATAACTTTGCTATTTATCTGATTCCTTCAATTCTGTTCACACAGAGGTAGAGGGAGTGAGGGGAATAAGAAAGGGAAGGGAGGAGGGAAGGAACGGAGGGGCCCCAACATGACAGAGTGCTCCGGAGCCCCGGGGCACCTTAACACGGGCCTGGTTACGCCTCAAGCTGGCATCATCTGTTCGTTTCGCACATAATGTTTTCAACTTCGGTCGGCGCTGTACGAATTCGTCGGACAGTATCCGGACTTTTGGATTGACTCAAATTCACAGTTAACCTCGGAATGATCGGTCGGTGAGCGAAACTGGTTGCTTTAAGTATTCGGCTCGGTGTAACTGTTGCGTGTTTACTGTTAAATGTGGATGCGATTTCTTTGCCAATCTTACCTGCCTGCGTGAGACCATTACTGAAGACTTTCTTCATTCACATGTACAAGTAAAACTGCAGCTACATTAAACCCTCCTAAATACACACGTACGTCTATGCAAATATAAACATAATTATAATATATACGTAGGCCTATATATGAGCATTGTTTATTATGGTAGCTGATTGATATGACTGTGTCGAGTTTGGGATCTCGGAGACGGTTACTGTGTATGAAGAGTTACGTAGCGCCATCATGTGCGGGAGCCTACCCACTCTTTGGGTGGGATACTCGATCTGGTCGTCACCACTGATGATGTGCCTGTTCACGACTTATACGTCCATCCGCTAACGTTATCGGACCACTCATTGGTGGAACTAACCCTGCCACCCCTTCACACTCAACCCATACACGCCATCCGCTTGGTGAGGGGATGGAAGTCTCTCGACTACCAAGTGCTCAAGGAAGAAATTCGTCGCTCGAAACTAGCGTCGGATCTGCAATCCCTTGATGCACTCTCTGTAATGGATCTCTTTGACCTGTACACCAATACGGTGAGTGAGCTGCTGGACAGGCTGCTACCTCCACGTAAGATAAAGACACGACTGCGCCAATTGCGGTATGGTTCGATGGAGAATGTCGCCACCTTCGTCGTCGTACACGGTGTCTCGAAAGACGATACCGGCGCACCAAGGACCCCATCGATCGCCTTACATGGATCGCACAGCTTCGAGCACTCCATCGGCTTTATCGAAGTAAAGAGTCCGAATACTGGGAGAATTTGGTGTCCCGTGATGGAAAGAATCCGAAACGCCTATGGTCCACTATATCGGGCCTTCTTGGTCGTGCTTCTCGCTCATCTACCACTCCAGCGTTCACTGCGAATGACTACTTCAAGATGGTGGCGGACAAGATATCGGGTCTCAGTGCTACAACTGCTGATTCTCCTCTACCAGATTTCTCTCGTACGGACTGTAAATTCGACGGTTTCAGCCCAATCCTTGAGGCTGACCTTCGACGGGTCATCAGTTCCTCGAACCAGAAGTCTTGTGAGCTGGATCCGCTCCCTCCGTTCATCATTATTAATGTACTTGATGACATTGTTTCATTTCTTGTGTATTTGTTTAACAGGTCACTCTCTGAAGGTTATCTTCCACCATCCCAGAAACGTGCTGTAGTATTTCCAGCGCTGAAGAAGCCTAACTTGGTTGCTAATGTTTGTCAAAATTACCGGCCTATTTCCAACTTATCTTACTTATCCAAAACTCTCGAGAGACTTGTTGCTGCTCAATTTGTGCCCTACTTAGAACAATCAGGACTCCTGCCTCCAACTCAATCTGGTTCTAGGGGTCACCACTCCACTGAAACTGTTCTTCTCTCACTCCTCTCTGACATATACACGGCTATTGATAGATCTCAATTGTCTCTCCTTGCACTTTTTGATGTTTCTGCTGCGTTTGATATGGTGGATCATGAGCTCCTTCTGCAGAGCCTGCATATATCTTTTGGTGTATGTGGCACTCCCTTCCTTTGGTTTACTTCCTATCTTACTGACCGCACACAGATGGTTGTCCTGGGTGACACTAGAACACCATGGGTTAGGGTTGACCTAGGTGTCCCGCAGGGGTCGGTCTTGGGCCCCATTTTATACATTCTGTTTACTGCAGACATCGCTTCTGTTTTGGCTAAACACTTAGCTTCGGGTCATCTATATGCTGATGATATTCAAGCTTTAGTACATGGCTCACCATCTGAGCAGATCTCTATGGTGGGTAAGGTGGAGTCATTAGCACGGGATCTCCACCTCTGGATGATGGCGAATAGACTTAGCCTTAATCCCTCAAAAACCCAATTGATTTGGTTTGGAACTAAACAGCAATTGTCAAAACTTGACCTCCAGCTACTGGCCTCACAATTTCACGCCTTAACATTCACTGAGCACCTAACACTGCTGACCCGCTCCTGTTACTACCAACTAAGGCGTCTTAGAGCCATTAGGAGGTCAGTATCCACCACTGTCTTTACGACCATGGTGCACGCCTTTGTCTGTACACGCATCGACTATTGTAACTCGGTGCTAATCGGACTTCCAAAGACGCGTCTGTCCTCAATGCAGTCGGTCTTGGATGCTGCAGCCAGACTTATTGCACGTCTCCCACGTTACTCGCATATCTCCACATACATGACCAATGAACTTCATTGGCTTCCTGTGGCGTCTAGGATCAGATTTAAAGTCTTGCTCATAGTAACTAAGTCCCAGCAGGGTTTAGCGCCTAAATATCTCTGTGATTTGATGTGGAAACCACTCTCTGCTCGCTCATCTCGTCCTCTTCGTTCCTCCGTCCGACTTGATCTCTTTGTCCCTCGATAGCGGACTTCTCTGACCCAACATCGGGCCTTCGCTGTAGTGGGTCCGTCACTATGGAATGACCTTCCCCTGCAGTCCGTAGTAGGATTCTAGAGGGGATCACACCTGCTTCTCTTCGCTGCCTAAAGACTTACTTCTTTACGGGCCTGTCACGTTGAGAGCGCTTCTGTATAGCCCTGCTGAGAGAAGCGCTTTATAAATGTTAAGATAAGATAAGATAAGATAAGATCAGTTGATACGTTGCCATTAGATAGAGGCGCTCAATGAATACAGAAATAATATAAAAAAAATAGCAGATTATGATGACAACGACTACAAATAGTGATGATCATGATGATAATAGTTAGTTTGTTCTTCTCTGCCTGCAGCAATGGACAACAGTGTATCGGAATTCATTGTCCGTACATGTCGAATGATTCCTAAGTTAAACGCAAACGTTTTTGTTAACACACATTTACAAGCTGCCATCTGTTCGACAGAGTATACAATTTTATGTGGCAGCTGCGCTGAGTTCTTCATTCAACCGTTACACTCATCCATCGGCGACATTGATTTCTTTCAGACGAAATCAAACTTACTAGCATTTACAGATGAAAGGCCAGTATTGCCATATGATGTGCGTCATAATGCTGATGCAATAAACTGTTTCTCGATGGAACCTACCTTAACTATCCAGGTTTTGTACGACTTCGTCTTTTGGGACATATAAGTTATAACTGGGAACGCAATACCTTTGAGTTCATTCAGGATAACGCACGAGCAATTTTAGCAGCAAAAACCGAAATGGATGAAATTGACACAGATAAAAATAATGAAAGATGGCGCATGGTTGGTCCGGCCAAAAGAATATCAGACTTTCGGCTTTCATTTGATGCTGTTGTATCCATTTGGTGCCCACAGTGGCCAAACGAAGCAAAAGATTGGCCTCTTCGACAAAGAAAGCACGGATGGCCTACGACTGCAATCATCCACGAGGTTGTAGAGCATGGTTGTCATGTTGTTCCTGCAAAACATCCTGCTTGTAGAAATGATGTAGACCAGTGGAGGCTGTCATTTTCCGTCGCGGAAGTCATTTTACTTTACAGTTGGACTCCAGTTAAGCAGATTGTCTACCACTTGATCAAATTCTTTGCCAATAGAGAACTAGTCAATAAGGGTTGTCCTAAGGAAGACGAGGTTCTCTGTACATACCATTTTAAAACACTTATGCTGTGGGCTTGTGAAAAGACGCCACCATTCTGGTGGAATTCCTTATCTGTTATTAAAATATGCTGCAATTTATTTGCAGTACTCTCAAAATGGCTGAAAGAGAAAAGATGTCCAAACTATTTTATTCTTCAAGCTAATTTATTTCATAAACACTTTAACCGGAAGATCGTTGATGAAACTGCTGAAAGGTTAATTTTTTGGTCCGATTCCAACATTCTGAGCCGTTGGTTTGTCAAGCATTATATTCAGCCAAGTTCTCTTGATATAACAAACTTATTTGATGCAAAATGCACTCCTAATATCTCCAGCTGTGTCTACGAACATATGTTGCACACATGTGAAGCCATGAAGGCAGATAAACCAAAAGCTATAGACTTCTATGTTTCGTTTAGGTTCTTGATTTATGTTGATTATGCACGCAACCAATTAAAGAAACTAATAGAATCTGCAATTTTCGATATCTGCAAATATTGTTTGAGAATTGGTTCACGCTTTGAGAATAAATTAGATTTTCAGCCATCCGCAGAGATTGAATCATGCTATTGGCTTTATGGATCGATGCTGCGTATATTGCACGCTGCCAGTATATCAAACTGTAAAGAAACGCACTATGACAGCGAATGGTTTGTTCACGGAATCAAACAAGTTTCGATTAAACCACAGTTTTTTTTTAGATCCAAGCACCATCACTTACCACGACCATTAAACACTGGTGCTAATAGAAGCCAATTATATTTCATAAAGGCTCAGGATCTCATGGAAAATCTGACTGGATCAAATGATGATCTAGAATTTCAACTTGTGTCTGAAATATCAAAGGGACTTCTCAGGAGAGCTTTGGAATGTGAGGATTCTAAAAGAAACACTATCGCTAAGACGAATTTGGCCTACATGGCGGCTCTTCATTTTGCCGCATCAGAATATCAAATTGTTTTAGATCTTTGCTCGAGAGTGATCATGAATGAAACAGATGAGGAACAGGATACAGCAACATTAAATGCAGGCTGTCTGTTGTATATTGAAGATATTTCTAAGATAATTGGATTTTATTTGATTTTCAGGAAAACCAGAGATGCTACGTTACACTACACTAAGAGGCAGTTTTTTCTAGACCTGCGTCTTACACCTGAGGTATTTGCTCGTTATTTAACAGTTTCATCAATTGAAAGAACAGCTGGTGCTTTTGCACTGAACAGTATTTCTCCAACTCCAACATTTCCGTTGGATTCAATTTTAGCGAGTATTACAAATACATATTCCCGATTATCTACCAAAAGGAAAAGTGTTTTGCGCGTTTATCAAAGAACCGATCCAATGAAAAGATTAGAAGCGTCTAAAGAAAGGCGTTTGCGAGAAGAAGACGATGAAATTATTCAGTTGCTGATGGAATATTCCTTAGGCAATATGGCATCATTTTACAATGCGATCTGCAAAGACTTTGGTATTCACTGTAATACAGCTGACTGTTACCGTGCTGCGTACCTGTACAAGTGTCGTAAATATCCTGATGTCTTGCATTTGTGTGACCGAATTCTCGACGAGCCAGATCTACAGCGGGACTTGAAGGAACTTGCTTTTGCGAATATAATGGTGATGCCACCGCTTGACTTTTATTTCGACGGTGAAGTCCAATGTTTGCTTGGTTTTCACACACTTTTCAGTATCTTAACGCCTCTATATAGAAATTTGTCGAAAATTGAAGAAACTTCTAAATGGACGATAAACCAGTTTTTTGCCAGAAATGTTCATTCTGTGCAGTTTTTACTTCCTCAAGTTCTTCAAGAGGATTATATTATGAAATGCCATTATTTCCTTGGAAGACATTTCCTGGCAAGATATTTAAAAGTGAGATGTATGATTGATTACTTTAACTCGCTCTTAGAAGCAATGTTCGAATTTAAGAAACTCAAAACTAGTCTTCCTTTTGAGCACATCATACGCTGTTTTCTTCAGAAAAAACTTCAACAGCTCCATAAAGATGCTAATGCAAAATACTGCGCAGACTAAAATAGATATTAATGGCAATATAGATGGAGTTGCAGATTGTAAGAATTCAGTGTCACTGATTGGTTTCCTCTTGTTTTTTTTTTATAAGTGTTGACTTCAATATGTTTTCAGAAGTTCTGCTCCCAGATTGGCTGATTTTAGAAAAGCTTTGAACATCCTCTACGTTATATGTCATCATGTATAAAGCTGTTTAATATTGGCCAAAACCTTTAAAAACAAGGAAATCTTAATACTTTTGTCCCAAATCATACGACAAATATATAGGTATGGCGATATGGCCTTAGGGATGGCTAGCAGCATCAGTCACATTCCATAATTTCCACTGTACATTCCAGAGGCGTTTATCGTACGACAGATAGACACACAAATGTGGAAAATTATATAACAGATAAGTTCAAGTAACTGCAGGTTAGTAGCTATCACAATTCCACGCTTACATAGCGCCAGATCAAGCGAATCTTCTCACAGGTTTTGGCGAAATGGAAACACATGACCACGATTGTCTATTGACTGGAATGTTCCTTCAACTGCTGAACTGATGAAAGAAAGACCAACAAGCTGTCGACATTTAAATAAGCTCTAAAAGTAATAATTTCAAGTAAGTATTATTTGAGCTAATTTTATAAAGTCTGTAGATGATAGTTGCCACTAGAATCAGTCCAAACTAAGTCTTTGTTGTTTCCACCGTTTCATACCAAACTAACGCTTGAGAGGACGCTTTATACTTTTATACTACACTAACCGTTAAAGTTTTGTCAACATCATCGAAACTCTTTTATTTAATGACTGACCGTCCATGCATGTATCATCACGCTCTTTGTTACCCTTCAGGCCTCCGTTGCTTCGGGGTCTGTTAATAACTCTGTTCGGGGTAGCTGCATTGGCAGATTTAAACTGGCATCGTATCTTTCGAATGGCGGGTGGGTGTTTGCAATTCATCCGAACCTTGAGACCAAGGTCTTTGAAGATTTGTATCAACTGATGCATTGGTTCATTTGTCGCTCTTACGCTATTTTATTCTGTCATGTTCTTCAGTCTTTGATTGGCGCTTTTATAAATGCTCGATCACGAATACAAATACAGTGAGGGGAAAGAAACTGGAAAAGTTGGTCTAGAGTGCACATAACGTTCTAGCTGCTCGCCTTCTGTCTCAAATGGTGACAAGTCCAGTGAAAGACGCATCAAGATGACGTAGGAATAAATACAGCTGAGGAATCTGACCGTAAATTGTTGCACTGCTATTTCCAAATGGGCCTGCTCCGAAGTGTGCACTGCTCATGATAGCAAACTAATATATTCAGGGTCTGTTTTAAGGAAAATTTATCACTGCACATGGCGAGCACCAGAGCGCGAGTCTATATTGGGTGTCTGCCACTGTTTCGGTCAGCGGTCAGCTGATGATATTTTATAAAGAGAAATTCTGCATGTATTTTGTGGTGTTTTCACAACAATTCAAAATGAAAGGTAAGTAGATAAAAGCAAATTATACAGTACCGGTATGTCAGTGCAGCTATAGTCTTAGAAATGTCGATGAGTACGAATCAAATGCACTGGTTCTGGTAATTTGTGGTCTCCTTCCGGCTGCGTGGACTCGTCTGCAAGTTCGACAGATTCCGTTGTTTCCTGTTAAGCGTCATTGCAATATTCAATCTCTGCTTCACTTTCGCTGTCAGAAGTACTATGAGGTTCCTGATATGCATCGTTTTTACTCTTAGTATGTGACTCTCAATCCCTTACGGAATATTTTTCATAGTCGGACTTTGCTTTGGTTGCACTCGCTTCAGCGAAACTATGCCTAAAATGTTTCTGTTCTGTGACTTTCTTTGATCGCTTCTGCCGACGTGGCTTCTGAATCCACTGCAGAACGGCTGCTTTTGGATCCCAAAGAGCTGTAGGGGGCAAGTTATGATGTATGAACAAATATGCATTTTCAGTAGACATTTTCAGTCTGATTCGCAGAGACGTTTTGAGTAAGTTATTTGCACTGATACATCGTTCTACATCAGCAGAATGTGGCTTAGTAGCTAGAATTCGGGCCATAATTGTTAACATGTTACGAAAGTCATCTGGCGAAGAAGCCAAACGACGAACGAGCTCAGGGAGCTTCAGAGAGGTAAGTATCTTCGAAGTAGCAAGATCTGTGTATTCTAATGTCATGGCCGCCAAATCCAAATCACAACCAATCACACTTTGAACTTTACTTAAGTCAACATTCTTGTTATCGAATTGCACAAATGGAACAAGAGAAGCAAGCAGTGGTTCGTCAACCAAAAAGCGTTGACGAAGAGACTCGTCAAGACTGTCTGCAATTTCGTTCTGCACTGCTGCTATGTTACGACGGTCAGAAATATAGAGGTGATGCTGCTGACGTCTTACAACTGGATGAGGGAGTCGAATATCTTTGAGAAAGTTATCTCCATCCTTCTCAGTAAGCGAATGAATTAGAGTTTCCTGCCAACCACCAGTAAGAGACCGATCATTCAGTGCACTAACTGTTGACTTTACTTTGGTTACAGCTTCATGCATGTCAATAAGCGTAGTTGAGTCGCTCTGCAACCGCTTCTGGAATTGTTGAAAGACAATTTCTGTAAGAAATACCAAAAGCTCCAAATTCGAAAACGAAGTCAGAAAGTTAGTGTCCATTCGCAGCAGCATCCTTTGACTGCTGGAGGTAAGAAATCAGAGCATGCCATGACACCAAAACAGAATCAGCAACGAGTACGTAAACTCGGTCCAACGAACCTCGTAAACAGTGGGCAAATGTCGAAGCTCAAACTTTTGTTAAGCTGCTAATTCCTTGAGTTCTCTACTTCTAACGCCAGACATTACATATGAAAATACGAGACAAGACCGATTAGACTCTGAAAGCAATGTTTGACCTCAGCGACTGTATCACTCACAGAATGCCATGCCAACTGTGAACAGTGCACAGCACACCAGACCTTTACCAGAGGCAGAGGCGCGTTTACAGAAAACGGGGCCCTAGGCGCAAACATTTTTCGGGGCCCTTCTGAACTTGTAGACTCAAAGTCTGAGACTCTGGTGGTGTTAAACCTACATGTGCAAAAAACCATGAAGTTGAACTTGAAGCCGTTTTTGCGAATGCTATTGACTTGTAATTACAATTAGTTATTGAAACTATTTTCAAGGAATGTGAAGTTATTTGATTCAATGATTTTTGTAAACAACGCAATAATATTTATAATTGGTTCAGTGTACAGTAGGCCTACTCGATTGCGTGCAACATAATGCGTCAATGCTATATTATATAGGCCTATAGTGTAACAATGCTTGAAAAAAATATTTGAAATTTAATCGCAGAATTCGTGTTACTTTTTTAGCAACCAGTCTGTTTAGTCATAAACAAAGTAACAGAAACAGAAGAGAAAGTTTAAATTGCAAAAACATGCGAATGCAGAATTCAAAAAATTCTATTCACCGCTTTCTGCATTTGAGCCTATAGCAAATTTTATCAATTTGTTAGTCAACATTTCAGCAGATTCGATGCAGAGCAAAGCTAAATTACCTAGTCGATCTTGATCAATGGAACTTCTGATATAGTTTTTCACTCTTTTAAGTACAGAAAACGACCGTTCTCCAGAAGTATAACTTATTCGTATGGTAAGGAAATACGCAAAATTTTTCCAATTGTTTCCACAATTGGAAATGTGGATTGTAGGCCACGTAACACAAGCTGATACATATCGATGGGATTTGTGATGTTTTCATTTTAACAATATTAATGAAAGTTTCAATTATTTTAAAAACTAAAAATTACGGAATAATCAGACTTAAACATTCAACACGTAAACTGCAGCTGCAGACGGCCGTTGCTGCTTGTTGCTAACAAGTTTGATGTTATTTTGCGCAAAGTCAGAATGAATTATTAGCCCAAATGAACAAAACAATTATAAATTACAATAATATTTTTTAATATGAATGCTAAACTGTAAAAAAATTGAAAATAGGTTATATTTTAAAAAAATCAAAATTCACATGTTATTTTGATAATTGAAAAAAATGTTTTCCTTCTTTTGGGGGCCCCCTAGATTTGGGGGCCCTAGGCGCGCGCCTAGTGCGCCTACAGGTAAACTCGCCTCTGACCAGAGGAAGTGATGGACACGACTTCCTAGACTGACTACTTTAAAGCTCTGATTCAAGCAACTTCCAGAAACCATTGCTTCCACCCGTATTAATGCTTGCACCATCTGTTACTACAGACGTTATGAGCGTCAACAGTTAAAGTCCACGTTTGCCAAAATTCATCACAAGGGCTTTTTTGACAGCATGTAGAACGCCGACGGCTCCTCTCTTCTCAGGTTCAGCTGCTCCCAGGAACATTTCCCCCACATTGCCACATTCGTCAATTACGCGAAATTTATTGCGCGGCAATCCGTGCCAGTTTCCGGTAATCAAGTAGGTAAATAAAATAGCTAAATAAAATATGGGCATATAAATAGCTTTGAACTCAGCTCACATCACGGTCCATAACTGCATGAAACTCAAATACTGAATTGTAAAACTCATAAGAAATAACACTTTGTCATCTTTTGTTTTGTTCAATAATAAAAAATCATAAATAATTATGAAATACAGTTCATTGCACAAACAGCCTTTCATCACTGCACTTTTCAATTTATCGCTGCACATTTTGTGCTTCATTGCACGTTAAAACAAACCCTGCAAACTATACTGGTTGCCGTCATATATTTATACACCAGACGTATTTGAAAATAGAGGGATAAATGTAAACGTGACGTTGTCTACAGGTATTTCTTTGCAAAGTTCGTCATAGTAACCGATGGCCTCATAGGCCAACGCGGATATGCTATACAGCTTTCCCTGGGCAATTGAAACAAGTTCATC
This sequence comes from Allolobophora icterica, assembly GCA_963556255.1. NCBI lineage: Eukaryota > Metazoa > Annelida > Clitellata > Crassiclitellata > Lumbricidae > Allolobophora > Allolobophora icterica. The sequence continues at coordinate 14,580,254 of OY744610.1, forward strand.
AAAAGAAACTTTGAACGTTGTCGAAATCTCTGTATATGGAACTATACGTTTTTCCTGCAGAAGAGAATTTCTTCCTGGCTAATCCGACCGCGTAGTTGAATCCGCTGTGTTCTGTATAAAGACCAAGTCCAGTTTGTTTTAAAGGTGATTTCGAAAGTGCTTTTCTTGATACTGCCACATGAAGAATATTGGGAATGAGGCTATGAACCTTTGGTGCTATTGGTAACGCGATTAACCAAGGCTTAGTGTTCATGTCTGTTCTCCATGTTAAGCTTCAGCTTATCTATTCCTTTTCTAGACGCCAAGTAATAATATACGGCTGATTTTTCCTTGGTTATTAATACGTCGCTTTCTCCAACCAGATGTGCAAACTCGGTGTCACTGATTGCTGGAAAAGGTATTTCGTATAGGAGACTTCCCAGAGTTTTTCTGATCTGCAGGTCAGTTAGTGCTTCGATAGACTGCTCTATGTGAAGTTGGTTCTTTTGCCCATTTGACACAGCTGTGGAACAACGTTGCTGGGCCTGACATTATCCTATCCACCTTTAGTATGGCTTCCAAGGACTCACGAGAAAGAGTAAGCAATTCGTTTCCGTTTAAAACTGTTTCAGAGTGATCGCCAACGAATCCGAGACACTGACTCTTCAGATCCTCGACATCAAAAGTTAGACTCAACTCTAATATTCCGCAGACATTGTTGGCATTCAAAATACTGTGACGATATTTTGAACAAGATTCCGTCAACCTGGGCATTAAGTACTTCCGTGCGGCATATAGAAGCGTTGGTGCAGATCAAAGGGCTGCGCAGACGGAATCGGAATAAATGAACTTGAAAAAAAATTTCATTAGTTCGACAACGAATTCATTGCTTAATCAGTTCACGATCGATTCAAATATAAAATGCCTTTAAATATATAAAAGATGTAGCTATCGGGTTAGAAGTGGCGCTCTATAAACATGTTATAAAAATTACAAATAAAATTATTTAACAAAACAGTTTCAATTCTGTAGACGAACTCTGGATCCTCCAAAAATAATAACAGGTGGTATTCAACAAGGAAAGCTTTCTGTCACGTATGGCCTACACAAGAGAGAGAGAGAGAGCCATTAAATCGCCATAGTCTATGCGTGTCAATTAGCGCAATAAGTGATCCACTTTATTTTGAAATTTTAGTCCATCACATACACAAATCACTGCTAATGCACATTTCTAGCAGTAGTATTCCATTTTCCCAGAAAGTAAAGCATATACAAATCACTTCAATAGAGACGACTACTGTGTAGAGATGTTGAGCAAGTCCTTCACGCACAGCTGCTCAGCATCATCGACGCCAAGTGTAGGCATGGTGGCTTAGTGGTAAGGTTGGCGCCTTGTGACTGGAGGGTTGCAGGTTCGAATCCCACTCTAGCCGCTGCGTACGGACCTTGGGCAAGTCCTTCACTCGCAATTGCTCGTGGCGCTTCGGCGTGAAAACTCCGACACAGTATCAAATGCTCCAGTCGGGAGCGCCTCTGAGTAGTAGTAGACTTGCGGAGGCGCTATAGAAATATCCTAAATAAAATATAAAATAAATAAAAGTATGCAATTCCGAACTTTGGAAAGAGGGTAATGTGAAATTCTGCTCTATTGCATTGCATCTTGTAAGCCTATTATAACATAAGAATTTGCACCATTATTCCATAAACGTGTTTATTTACTCTGCCAATCAGTGCGTTGACACACCGCGAATCATTACAGTAGGAGTAAAGCCGGTTATCTAAAAGTTAATTTAAAAAAGACACTGTTCCAGCAAGGGCAAACACTGATGGCATAGCTACTGGCTTCTTATTTAAGACCCTAAAGATGAAGTTTCTGTCATCCTTGAGGGGCAGAGAAATATCGTGCGGCCTCGGTCTTAGTGATGCATATAAATATAAACATCTGCCTACAATGAAGCCTATCTACTTAAATATTTCGTACAGAACCTTTCAAATCTTGTGAATAAACGACGTTTTGGGAAAGAAATCAATCTGTTACATTGAGAAATCAGAAACATACAACATTCGTTCATCAACAGCAGCTTAAATACTTCTGCATTGATATCAACAATTCGTATCTTGGCTTCTGATTCACTGTTGGCTTCGAAGACAGCACTGCGAAATATCAACATAAACTTATGAGCACGGATAATGACATTGGTCCCACTTCGAAGCAAACGTCCGTTGCTATTTCGTTGTCGAACATAATTATAATGCATGGATTCCAAAAAATTCTGTCATTGCCATTCAATCTCGCCACGACTTGCCATGATCTGGAGAGATGAAAAGGCCACAAATAATAATTATAACGATGGTGGTTGTGGTGACTATGACTGTTCTTGAAAATTGTGCGGACAATGATGAGTAAGGTGACAGTAGGTCTAGAGACGATTAAAGTAATGATAATCACGAATATGACGACGACAACTGATGATGATGGCTGTACTCACAAATAATTATCATAACGAATATGAAGAGACAGAGGTTCAATCTGCTACTTTCCCTTTCGTATAAAATTATGGTCATGATAATTATTTATAGAATAGTGGATTTTCCAAAAATAAATATCCATTGTCCCTAAAATTCCCTCTAACTGATAAAGGGCAGAACTTCATGTTTACTAAATGTGTTGCTAAGCTTCTTCTAAACTGATATCCGAACACATCTGAACGAAAACGCCTCGAATAATAAATCAGAACAAATTAGGCGACCCACAGTTGGCTGTTTATTGATCGAATCCGTTCCTACACTAAAAACGTCTTTCTAACAATAACGGTTGGCGTTTAACGTATGACTGTGTGCAACGTTAGTAAGGTTAACATTTATGGTAGACAAAAGCTGTCAGAATATGTTTGAATTGCAATAATAATTACAGAGTCTGGTGTATGACTTCTGTTCGCATGCCGTGACTTAGAATGAATTTAAAGGAATCTGGTCGATCTTAATTAAAGGATTCGTGTGTTTCGAAAACAAAGGATGGCGTAGGCCCTACGTAGGCCCTATACACAGAATTTACCATGGTGTTTTATTTCGACTCTAATTTAGATCTTCATATAGACTAGAAAGGAAATGATGAAGGAAAAGACACGAAGGCAGACCAAGACTACGCTGGATAGATAACATAACTGAGGACATAACATCACTTGTACTAACTGGCGTCAGGAACTGATGATGATGATGATGATGATGATGATGATGATGATGATGATGATGATGATGATGATGATGATGATGATGATGATGATGATGATGATGATGATGATGATGATGATGATGATGATGATGATGATGATGATGATGATGATGATGATGATGATGATAGCCTAGAAAGTCTCTGGACTTTGGCTTTCAAAGTATTTAATCGCACATAGCCTATTCTAAAATAACTAAATCCAATATAATCTAATCTAAAATAATCCAATCTATTCTTCTTTGTTATTAATGCACATTTTAAGCGACACTTTCTAAGGACGAAATATCTATCGATGGCGCTGAGGAATTGTCAGTGAAGGACTTGCTCAAGGTCCGTACACTGTAACCGTTTTAGTCTCTAAGAGGAGGATCGAACCCATACACTAAGCGTTACAAGGCGAGCGCCCTAACCAATCGGCTACTGTGTCCCAGAACTAGTCAGTCATCTCATCTAATATTGCTGCGTACTCATAAATTACAAAACATCAGTCGCTGATCTCTTCAAGCGAGGTCAAGGGTCGTAAACCGCTGGAGACGCTAGGCTGAAAATCGAATAGGTCTAGGAAAATAGCATTCAAATGCTGTACGCATGGTAGCTGTTCTCTCTGCCCTTTTTCTAGTTGATCTCTACTTTTGGCTTTTAACTGTAGATATTGAAAAGTATATTTGACATTCAGCTGTTGTTGAAATTGTAATCATGAATTTATATATCGCCTCTAGTGGAGAAATTTATCAGAAGCGCTCCATATAAAGTAAATGACAACTAGTTGGATGGTTCAAAATTAGGAAAATTTCAATTTTTTTTAAATTTCACAGACTAATTATAATAGTGTTTAGGCATTTGATTATAACGCATTTAATGACCACGCAAGAGAAAATTTATAAAACCTGGCTTCTGTGATGTGCCCCAACGAGTTTTAAAATTTGACATATTTCACAAATTTGTCAAATTTTGTAACATTTGTATAAACTTAAAAAATTAAAAACGCTGAATGTAATAGTGTTTAAGCATTTAATACTGATGTATTTAATAACCATGGAAAATAAAATTAGTAAATGATTGTATATTAGCAATATTAAATAAACACTAAACAATAAACAACCCCAACAGACTATGCTTGTTAATCACTGAAAAGGGAGTCAATACTTATTTTATTCCATTGATTTAACTCGTTTGGAATTCTGCTTTTGCATTAAAACAAGGCATTAGTTCCCGTGATTAGAATCTGGCAGGGATAAAACCTTGTTTGCTCAACCACAGCATCAGATGCCCCAGTAGCAAGTTTTACAGACCGCTCAACCGATTGTGTGTGGCATAGAAATTCTGGAAAATCATTTGCAGCAAAATTAAGTTCTGGAATAGCTTTTGATATAAGGCCAACAAAGTCTTGCAAAGAGCTGAAGCTAACGATCCCGCTGATCAATCCGAAATTGCATATCTGTCAAACTCTCTTGCAAATGCCGGCAATTTTTTTTACGTAGTTGCAGAGAGGGAGATAATGTTTCATCTCGAGAATGGGATGTTGACATGAAGACCGTTCCATCATCAGGTCATTCTCAATGGTTTCATCATGATCAGAATTATTTGTTTAATTATCTGTGTTAGATCCTGACGAATTATCTGCTGCCGTTCAGTTTTGCCATAATCGGTTTTTAAATATTTGCTAACTCTTTTACCTTCTTGTACTTTTCGTTTATACTTTTTCTGAAGTTTTTTGGAAGCAGTAATAAAATGATATTGCTCTCAATCTCTGGCCAGACGTGATCAAGGTGTTGTGTCGCATTCCATGTGGATAACCAGAGCTAATCTAATGCTGCATCTGTATGTTGCAAGTGAATGCCCATCAGACAATCTGAAAATATTGGCGACATACGTTGTTAGAGTGTATGATCCGGTGTGGTTTTCATCAAAATGAAACCCTCGTCAAATATGGTTCTATGCACCTTTGGCATACAATCTCCAGCTGACGTAACCTGCCGGAAGTCCTTAAGGCTGCTATCGGCCCGGTAATAGAACGAAATGGATTTTTCGGACATCCAGAAAGCATCCTTCTTGGAATGATAACTGACATTGGAAGCATAATTATCCGTGCTCTAGGACTACGCAGAATCTTGCAATCGAGAAATGAATGTCAACAGGCAAACAGAATACGTGAATTTTCTATTCCAGAACTTAATTTTGCGGCAAATGATTCCATCGAATTAATTGCATCATAATTAAATGCTTAAACACTATTACAGTCAGCGTTTTAAAAAATTTTAAGTTTATATAATTGTTATAAAATTTGACAAATTTGTGAAAATGTCAAATTTTAAAACTCGTTGGGGCACACTTTAGAAGTGTAGTTTACACGGTTTTACATCCATCCCCTGGAAGGATGTTTGATGTTATTCACACTACGCTGCATGATTCATTGATGGTAAGGTCATCATCCATACAACATTACGCCATTTTGAAACCATAGAGGTCTATTTTGTTTTGGGGTCTGTAAATGACTTCATTCCAGGTCATTGAATTGGTATCATAGCGTAATGTAATTTAAAGAATTCAGTATAACTACAGCGCCTTCAAAGGACACATTGAAGTCGTACTACAGTTTATTCTCATGCGAGTGATGCTTGAATGGTTGCAGAAGTTATTATAACATGTAGAACACAGCTGAGGGAGCTGCTCACGTCAAGGACCGACTAATGACAGCTACACTCAGAGCTAGTTGGGATGACGATCGACGCTATTGGCTGTGTTCTGGCGCTTTGGTTTACGAAATTCGATCATTAAACCCACGAAACGGGTTCTTCCTGGTACATCGATCATCATTGTTCATTATAAACGACCCCAACAGCTACGATGTGTGTAGGACAAATAAACCCATATGACAGTGTTCCCATAATTATGGGCTTTATATCTATTACACATGGTGCCATGCAGTAGGAAATATGAAGCCCATCATAAACGAACTCAAACTTCGAGTGTAGGACACATATGGACATTTGACAGTGTTACCTTATAGGCTTCATATGTATCACCCATGGTGCCAAGTAATAGCCTATATGTTATAATATTCTCATTTGGGCTGCACTTTAAGCTTAATTTATATGGTCCCAGATAGCAGGAAATATGAAGCCCACGTGGGAGCATTCTTTTGTGAGTTTCATATGTCCTGCATATAGCATTTCTGCCGGGGTGCAGAATGTATTAAACCAGTGTTTAATCTAGACACCTTTTGGGGGAAAATTTCCCCCATAAATTGTTATAATATATAAAATATATGATTTAGTAAATTTTCTGACACGAATTCCTATAAAAACCTCATCAAAGTTTTCTGAGATGAATTCCTGAAAAAGGTCATACTCTTTGAAGGTGGATGAAATTCCCAAAAAGGTGATGAAAATAGAGCAATTTTGTTAATAATATCAGCTGAAAATGCTAGCATTACAATGTCGAAATTCAAACATTTCGGACGATCGTTGCTCCCCCACAAACCTTGCCCCCCCCCTAGAAGAGGGGAACCACATTAAACACTGGTATTAAACCTGAAATTAAAAATAAGCTGCTTGGGAAAGTCACTGAAGGAACGAGAGAGGTTAAATGAAACAACTTAAATTTGCGATGACAGACTGTGAGTTGTTTGCTTGTGCGTTTTGGCGTTATTGGGAAGGAATCCAAGATATTCTAAGTTGTTTCTAGCTTTTCTCCGAAATTAACACAACATATTATTTTACGGGTGCCAAACTAGCCAAAGAAACTTAGTCGCCACAAGGGTCTCTATTCTGATTGTATCGATAACGTACTAGAGTGAAAAAGATTGCGTTTTTCCATCTCTAAATCTTCACACTCAAGCGGCAAAAACCAGTCTGGACTAGATTGGCTCTCCAGTGATAATGGTCGATGGCCGGGTCAAAAGACAATACCTTGGGAGTAGGTTTATTCTTCGGAATCACATATTGATCACGGAAAGATAATTTCACACAAATATAGTATTTGGTTACTGATGCGATAAAACTCTTGAATTATTGTATAATAATACGAAGTTTTTGCAGCAGAAACCTGCGAATGATGTGTTCAAACGGAAGAGAAGTCTTAAAAGCTGCAAATTCGGTCACTTCTTCTGAATATGGAAGATTACAGTCGATACGACATCTGACTTTCAAATATCTTGCAAGAAAATGTCTTCCAAGAAAATAATTACATTTTATGGAGCCACTTCGTCGAAGACGAAGCGAGAGTTCACCCCTATAAAAGTACACATTATAAGCAAATGTAGACAGTAAACTCAGCTTTCCGCCTATCGTCATTTAGAGTTGATAAATAATAGAAAACTGTGTGAAATCCAAGCAAAGACTGTATGTCTCGATCAAAAAAGGAGTCAAGCGGCGGCAACAACAAAACATTCAGTAATGACAATTTTTTCAAAAGGCTCTCTAGATCAGGTTCATGAAGAATTCGCTCACACAAATGCTGCACTTCATCGTATTGATGACACTTGTAAAAGTACAAAGCACGATAGCAGTCAGCTGTGTTGCACTGGATGGATTGTCACTGCGATAGTCACTGCGAATCCAATTGTAGAATGAAGTCATATTTTCTAAGGCATATTTCATTAGAAGATCAATTAACGCTTCTTTAACTATCATAGGATTCACTAGTGTTTATTCGGTCTGTGTCAATGAATCTGTTCTGTGATAAACGGTTTGCTTGGCAGCATTGAAATTAGTATCCGACTTCACTGGAGCAAAAAAATTTCGTTTTAATAAAGCCTTGACATATTCGTCCATAGGAAATTCTGAATCTGGTAATTCATGATGCAAATCTGAATGTTTGGATATTCTTTTGGCAGCTAATGCAGTTAAATAATAAGCAAACACCTGTGGTGAAAGACGCAGATCAAGATAAAGCCGCCTGTTGATGTAATTAAGATTATTGTCAATAATCTTTTTATGAAGAACACACAATCCAACGATTCTTGCCACATCGTCCATAAACAATAAACAACCTGCATTCAGCGTTTCCTTTCCCTTTTGAATAGCATGATCTAGTAAAATTTCCAAGCTTAAGCGTATTGCTGTTTGGTATTCTGATGTGGCAAAATGGAGAGCAGCCAGATAGGCCAAAGCTGCAGGAGCAATGCCTTTGAATTGTGAATCGTCACATTCTAAAGTTTTTCTAAGAAACTCTTTTGACATGAGAGACACTAGTTGAAATTCTGGACTGCCATTTGATCCAGTTAGATTTTGCATGAGATCGTGAGCACGCAGAAATTGAAACCGACAACTTTGTGTTGTGTTCGTTTTCGGAAAATTATGATGCTTGGACCTTAAAATGTTAGGTTTAATCAAAATTGCATTGACAAATTCAAAAAAAATCTACTGTTCCATTGAATCTCTCGGCAACATAAGCCATATGCAGCATGCAAATTATAGAGTAGAATGTCATAGTACGTGAAACATGAGATGCTCTGTATTGCTGGAAGATCTTTCAATCTATAGTGTGCTTTCGATTCAACACATCTTGTATTATATGCAGATTTGATGCTCCAACCCGATCCTGAACTGAACCCTTTTATTATTCCAGAAAGTCTGTCGTTACGAGAATATGCGACTGTTAAACAAAATAAAAAATCCAATGATTTTGATTCACTCACTTTCCAAAATTCAAAAAGTGGCAACAAGTAATCAGTAAAGTGTATCGTTTCTGCCGGTGTACTTTCAATTTTGAAAAATTTCTTAACAAATGGGAGGATGTAATTTTCCACGAACCAATTACAAAGTATTCCAGAATTGCTGAATTCATTTAGTTGTCTTTCAGTCTTGTAGAGCATTGTGGAGCTCATTGGCTTATGAAATAGATTTCCTTCAGGAATAAAATAATTTGGGCAGTACCTCCTCTTTAGCCATTCTGAAAGCTTTTTTAACAACTCACAGCAGATCGTAATAACAGAAGAGGAATTCCACCATTCGTGTGACATCTCTTCACAGGCCCATAACATCAGCGTCTTTAAATGATACGTACTGAGAATCTCATCCTCCTTTGGACAATCCTTTTGTATTAATTCTCTCTTGCAGAAGAATCTCAGCAAATGATAGATAATCTGTTGAATTTGAGTCCAACTCTGAAGTAAAATTACCTCAGCGAATGAAAATGAAATTCTCCACTGTAGTTTATCGTATCTAGAAGCACGATGCTGGACATAAACAACGTGACAACCATTTTGTACAACTTCAGAGATTGTATCAATCGTCGGCCATCCGTAGTTTCTAGATCGAATAGGCCAATTTTTGGCTTCTTTAGGCCATTGAGGGCACCAAACGCTTAGGACAGCATCCATTCCCAAACGGTAAGCATCTCTTGGTTTAAATTTACATGCTGGACCCCTAATAATATTTAGGATTCGATTCGAGAAATACTCAGTTGCAAAAGTAGCCATATTTGGCATCCAGTAGCAATTTGTAAGAGCTGTATGGCCAAATTCATACTTTTTATATTTCCAATTGTATTTTATTTCTCCCAAAACTCGAAGTCGAACAAATCCAGGATACCTGTGGTATTTTTCAATTTTGTAGCATTCGATCTTATCGGCTAGGCCACTCATATCACTTGGCAACACTGGAAAGTCGTCACTGAAGGCCAGCTTATCAGCTGTGGCAACTAAGAAATCAGTGTCTTCAATGCATGTATTAATCGGTCGGATATAGAACTCTGCAGCACTTCCACAAAAAATTGAATAACGTTTTGGTGCAGGGCTCGCGGACCTCATTAAGTCCTGCATGTGATCCGAGACAACTGAAAACGACTTTGGAAGCAATTGACATGTGGTGACGATGAAGGCAGATGCCGATTCCTCATTTGATTTATCCACATACTCCGTCATCCTATGTAACCTTCGTCGTAAAAACTAGTCACTATCATTATCATCATCATCATCATCATCAGCAGAAAGAACAGAATTCTAGTTATCCCCTGTATCAAGTTCCAACAATCACCTTTATCACCCACATTTCGACCGTTCAGTAGACAAAATCAGTGAATAAGCTACCGATGCGAAGATTGTCAGTGACAAATGTGTGAGTTAATTAATACATTGACAACTCGTTAAAAATTGTGAACTCCAGAAAACTAAGTACACTGATTACAGATTTATTCAGTTGGCATATACACGAAAAATTATTATTTAGCGTAAATAACCGAATTGACATCTGTTCGTGTGTCATTTCATACAAATATATACTTTGTCTGACTGCGCGACTTCATAAAATAGGCCTACCAATGGAAGACAGGAAGAGCTCAATAAGTGTGACTTCGATTTTCCACAGTTTTGGGATTTTAAGATGTTCTGAACGGTCTTCCACTGAATCTAACCATCATCCTACTAAATCCGCATTTTCACAGTTTCCCATAAACATCGCCGTTCAACTACAGTTAGCTGCCTCAGGCTACTCTATTTATTACCACACAGGCTTTCCACTCCAAATTAAAGTCCCACATTTTCAAAAATCCCTACGCTCATTCATCCAATCCTCCGCCCAATTTTGTAACCAGGGCAAAGCCAGGACAGTCATACAAGCAACCAGTGCAAAGGTCATTTATGCCCCGAACCAATTTTAGGAAGGGCAAACAGTCTGGCAGGCAACGACCAGCGCAAAGGTTTTTTTTACCAGGGCATTTGTGCTGACTCGCCCTGGTGTAGCGCCGCCCCTGCCTCCGCCTTCCAAGCTTTCTTGTCCTCAACGAAACAACTGTAGCAACTATTCCGCCTCCTCTTCTCGCTCTGTCTAGCAACCGCACTCGGATCTTTCTTGACATCTGTGTCACGGCTGAGCGTTCGTGATTAAGCCCTATGATGCCTTTAGAAATTTGGACGATTACGATTTCGATATTGCACTACTGTCCAGATGTCTCCTCTCATCTACACGCTTCATCTAAAAGTTCTCAGCTCATCTAACTGTTTACTTCCTTTAAAGTTATTTCCTCTCCTAGACCAATCTGAACCTTTCATTACGCTTGACCATCCCACCGGTGTCCATTGTTTACCTTTCCAGTTGCTGTTGCCTACTCTTGTTTCACTGCACCATGGCTGCCTTAATTCCAGAATCTACTCTTGGACTTGACCTTTTCCAATCAAACAATCTTTTTTATTGTGTATTGTTCTTCTTTTTATTTTATATTGTTCTTAAGCATTTGGGTAGCCTTTATAACTTTTGGCTTAGTTTCACCTTCGGCATGCCGCATAGTTTAGGTCCAGCTACTACTAGTCCTTCCATGAGGTTTTCACCACTATTGCTTCAGCCATACCTGTGAAACTATCGCATCGTATAGGCCCTATGTCAATCAATCAATCAATCAATCAATCAATCAAATCAAATCTTTTTATTGAAGCCGTTTCAAAACAACGCAGTATCAACATAACAATATCAGCATTTGCAACAAAAGGAGACCCAGAAGGAATTATAATCCCACTATGTAGGGCCACCTAAGAGTCATTATCATCATAATAAATGTCATTATAAAAGTCTTGCAATTAATACTCTAATCAAGTACTTCAATCATGAAAAAAGAAGTGAACAAGATCAAATTAGAACTTAATTAAATGGTACATGTGGAATCCAAAACAAAATTAACGGTTAACATTATCCAATATAATCAAGTGCATTAGACATGACACGAGTGCACACAAACAAATGATGAAAAACGCGAGAAAAAACACGAATAACACGAAGAACAAGTTAAGGAATCGAACAATAACATAAGCAAAAAGAACTTAAAATCACAAGTCTATGCAAGAAAACTCAGTGACGAAAATTAATAAACGAATATATATATTTGACACTTGACACTTGTTTATTTGGTAACCAAACTTTTACAGTTAAAGCAGAAACATGCATTATTATTATATTCCAAAGTTTGGCTACACAGGAGGCCCAAAATGGGTCAAATGACCCCGCTACTATCGCCACCTGGGTAGTAGTAGGCCTACAGTAAGTGGAAAGCAGTCAATCATCCATCATTCTTAACTCAGTAGGCCTAATTAATTAAAGCCTGTAAGTATAATTATCGTTGTACAATGTTTTCACTGTTCATAACAAGAACTTAACTAATATATATATTCGTGTATTATTATTATAAAATCAACGGAGAATGACACGCCGCATCTCAGCTTACAACAGTCTAAGGCGATAATTATAATAATACTGACTGAGAGAGACGAGTCGGAAGCGAGCGAAGGAGATTATTTTCGTTCGCGAGAAGAGAAATCGAGAGGACGAAAGAAGGGCAGGGAAGAGAGAAGGGGAAATAAAAATATCCCGAAGACATCTTGACCGAACGGAGCGTACGCTCGACAAGTCATGAACTCTGTAGACGAGACCGTGTTGTAAATACGTTGTGTAAAAAGATTGTACAATAAGAATCGTTAAAATAATGTAGGCCTACCACTGTCTTCTAGCTGTTTTTGCTTGATCACTTACGAACCCACGCATCCATGCGATACTAAAAGACTTCCGAAGAGTTTAGCCTATCGCTTGGGCATAACACCGCCTGCCACCAAGAACTGAAACAAGATCGAGAGCAGCGAAGAACGGTCTTCATTCAGTACATTCGTTAAATGTACCACTGTCTTCTCTCTGTAGGCCATTTCAGCGGACTGTAGAGAATGTAGAGATAATCTCAGACATTGGACCGTGTGTTCAGTAATCCTCGTTTAAGGGAAGAGGCCACCCGAAGATTTCTTGGGCTGTTAGGAGACGCGCCCCGGAGGCCAGTTTCCTTGGATGAAGAGGATATGGTCCAGTGGGAGCCTGGGGATTTGATCCCAGGCATTGAGTGAAGATCGAACTAGGAGAAGCCTAAGCGAGGAGGGATATTTTCCAGATATTTCAATAAAAACTGTGTTTGGGTCCAATTCGGATCCTGAGGTAACCATTCGGCCAAACCTTGCTTCCAGACCGGAAGCCACTGACAGCCGTTCAGTCATCCTGGTAGATGCTGATTGGGCATCCGGAAATGTAGAGGTAGGAGTAGGGAACACTCCCGCGTGCCTGCCTAGGCGTAGTGATCGATTAAGAGGTAAACCTGCCGTTTACTATGGACAAGACGGGTGGCGCTCTGCCATTGAAACAATCTTCCAGACCATATGTACTGTTGTACACGCCGCAGCACCAGGGCCCAACACAGCGCACGTCTACCACGAAGGTGATAAACGCGACAATAGTACGTCAGGAAGACCATAAAATTATCTCCTAATGAACTCACGTAGGGAACGATAAAATGCGAAAGGGGATTCGGTCAAAGCGCAGCAAAAAGCGAAGATTAATTCCCATGTACAAATCAACGTTGAATAGTAACTCCAACATTTTATAAATTGCTGAGAAAATTCTGCATTTAGACCCCAAAAACAGTCCGCCGAAATGGCATAAAGAGCGAATCACGATCTACGTGGCTTGTGACAAGTTAATTACGGTTGAGTTGCGCTTCGTAGGAAAATCAAACATGATTATAAAGCGTTTAACGGCAAAATTCAGCAGATGTTAAAGTTTGTGTAAAAGAAAAATTAAAAATCCAGCAGCAACACCATGTAGGCTACCTAACTAAGCGAATAATATTAGTGTCTCAAATTATTAGATATAGTCAAACTTCGCCAACGTAGCCTGATATTAATTAGCTGTCTGGCTCTATCTGACTGTCTACAACCAATTACAAAGAGTATTAAACAAGGAGTTGTTGTCGCCTAAAGGGTGCACGGTGGATTCCAATAATACGTTTATCTACTTGACATTGATTGCCTAGGAGCGGAAACGTTAGTCTGTCTGTCTCCTTTAGTGAACTCTGCTGACTAAAACGAATCAGGAACTACGTCATTGAAAAGGTCGTTGTCTTCTGATGGTCACTAACTTGGTTCGTAACTCGCATGGTGTGGTTCGTCACTCAGCAAGTTATCAATTACCTGACCTTCTGCATCGTCGTGGTGCCTAGAATAAAGTGACGAGAACCATAAACCCGAGGCGCTTTGTGAGCATCGCGCCATTCTTTACTATCGGAGCCTTTGGCAACATGGCTGTGATCAATCTTGTCAGTGAAGAGCATTTCCAACCTAGTCAAGTGCACTACAAACTTGGAAGGACAATTTTAAGAAACTTCTACCTAAAATATGTCCAATTTTCGATTAACAAAATTTTGTCATAGAAATTATGTGTGTATGTATGTATGTATTTATGTTTGTGCGTTTTATATAGCTCTTTAAAAACATATATCTTTAGGGAGAAAGTTTCCACCTACAGTCTCAAGCAGGCAAGTAAAATCAACCAAAAACACCCACCCACATAAACAGTTGACATTTGAATGACATCGAATCGAATAGGCCTATATCCAGTTTGACGCAAATGGTTCGGCCTACTGCAGCAGATCGACCAATTCAAGTTCAACAAATCTTAGAATGCCAGGGAATTGTTTATTTACTGTATGAAATATTTGGGATACAGAACCGCATGCGAAAAAAGTTGAGGTTTGAGTATATCTGTACGTCAAGAAGATTACTCCTATGATCCAATTCATTTTATGGGGCGTGGTAAGTTCGGCGCCTTGTGACCGGAGGGTTGCAGGTTCGAATCCCACTCTAGCCGCTGCGTACGGACCTTGGGCAAGTCCTTCACTCGCAATTGTTCGTGGCGCTTCGGCGTGAAAATTCCGGCACAGTATCAATGCTGTAGTCGGGAGCGCCTCTGAGTAGTAGTTGACTTCGAGAGGCGCTATAGAAATATCCGGAATAAATAAATCAAAATTTGCTAAGAAATTTTATTAATGTTGGTTGAAGAGGCGTTTAAACCGAGGCAATGCGTCTTAGAAAGAATTGGGGGCAATTTTTCTAAAAGGCTAATTTTGTCAAGAGGATTATAATCAAGTTCGAAATTGTCAAGGGGAATTAAATTGGAAATAAAAGTGTGTGCTATTTTTGAAATAATTTTATTTGATCTTTATTTCAGAACGTGGACAATATTTTCTTGATTTATTTCCTGTTTTAAGTCTAATCTCTCGGTGAATAATCTCTAAATTTGAAAATATAGGGAAAACTGCACATCAGCGTTAGTCTAGGCGCATATATTTTCATACTGAACATAATCGCATATTTCGAGTGAGAAAACTGACACGAATGTAAGAACTGAAGAATTCATTGCCGACGCATAGGGTTGCCAGGTGTCCGGTAATGAACCGGACAGTCCGGTATTTAGACAATTTGTCCGGTCAGAAATTTCAGACATTACCGGACATGGCGGTGTCCGGTAATTTTCGGTAAATAATTATTGTTAACAATAAGTGTTGGAATACATCATTCTCGAAGGACCTCGATATCATAAAATTTATGATGTCCAGGACCTCCGAGAATGATGTATGTAATATCTTTCGTAAGTTCGTAACAATTACATTTATCATTAAATTTTATTTGAAATTTACGATGACAAAATTACGAACTGTACTTTCAGTGAACAGTGCGTAAGCGTTCGTTTATTACGATTTACGAGTTAACTCATCATAATTGTAATTGTAACCGGACATTTATATATCGCCATTCAGATCAGCGGCGCTCTCGACCCACATCAGTGCCAGCACCCGCAAAAAGGAAAGTTTTAGTGCGTCCGCGGAACTGAAGGGGAGAGAGGACAAGAAGCTCTTGGCAGAGTGACTGGGGAAGACTGTTCCAGGTTGAAGGACCCACATAGGCAAAGCTCCTGGATTGGGCCGTGGAAAAGTGCATACGTGGAACAACCATAAGGCCACGGGCTAAGGATCGCAAGGAGGTCCTGTCAAGTAAGGAAAAACCAGGGTGCAGAAATTTCTTAGGTAAGACGCCCAGTGAGGCAGTTGCGCATGAAGGTGAGGGTTTTTTAAACTAAATTTTCTGTTGAACAGAGAGCCAGTGGAGGGAGTCACGAATAAAAGCAGAACCGCAGAGATGTGGCAAACTTAGGAATATCACCTCTAAGCCGAGCAACAGCATTAAGAATAGACTAAGTTTGTGCATATTGGAGAAGTTAAGGCCAATGTATACAGCATTACCAAAGTCGCCCCCAGACCCTCATGACGCACTCGCCATAGTCCGGTAATTTCCTCAAGACTACCTGGCAACCCTACCGACGCATGACATCAATAGGTTATAAATTTGTTCTAACTTTGAGCTGGGTAATATTCTTCGATTCGCGCGGTTTTTGCTGATATCTCAGCAGACTCTAAGTCACACAAAGATGTTCAGCCAATGAACTTCCGCAATTAAAAAATCGATTCGGCCAACTGTTTTAACTCGCGCAGGGTTGTCGTACCCGCAGAAAGTTAATGATGGTTAAGTGATGTTAGAATATCTGAGTTTCTTCAGCTGCTTAACACAAACACAGTTATCAGTCGACACAGCTAAGCGAGTGAGGAAGCTTAAGCGGGTACACATCACGTTATGAGGTTTAGTTTTCACGCAACAAGGCAAACTGGACATCATGCATACGTCAAAACAAACCTCAGGCTGAGAAAGATGCGGGCAGCAAATAACAGGGTTTAAATGATCCACTGAATTCACTCAGGGTTGCAACGAAAATTTATTATTCAGACACCGTGTCACCTTGTGCTGTCAACTTCTGGAGCTCTAGCGATCTCCATGACACACATTATTATTCAGAAAGTAACTTTAAACATTATTGCATCAGAGTGTGTGGCACGGTGATCGATTTGTTAGAGCGCTTGGACTGTAATTTAATGCGGAGAATACGGGTTCGGGCCTCACTCGAGGCAGTTGTCAAGCCCTATGCTAGATGTATGGCTACCTGGCAATAAGGACTTGTTAAAAGTTTCTGCACACTGATCGTCTTAAAGAAGGTTTGCACTCGCATAGTACGCGTTATAAGACAAGTGCTCAACCTTTTAACGAGAGTATTAGAGAATATGACAACAACCAAATAGGCCGTTGTATAAATTAAACAAAAAGTACCAAAGAAGAGTATTTAAGATGATTCTGTGATCTTCATCTAGTATTTCAAGTGAAATTTCATACATCAATGTAATATTTGATGCATGGCTAGCGCCTTCTTTAACTCAGAGGTCGGCAGTTCAGAGCCATGTAAAGGCCTAAAGATATTTCTAGATCTAAGTTCCATTGAAGCGGTTTAACTGTTAAGGTGGTACTAGCTGGAGTGAAGACGTAGTTAGCTTATCACAGATAAGTTTAATTTGCATGACCCGCAATAAGTGTTAACTATTCAAATCATTTGGCTACCCTGAATTAGATGTCTCGGAATTACCTTCGCATAATTGTTAAATTAGAAAATGTAATAAATTATGCTACAATACAATACAATGATACAATACAACTGTATTTGATATTGCCCTTCGTCCAAAGTTCCTAAGTGCATACGACCATACGACAGAGCATCGACGGCGCAGAGCAATTGTGAGTGAAGGACTTGCTGAAGGTCCATGAACAGTAATTGCTTAAGGCGAGGCTCGAACCTGTACTCTTCGCGTTACATTACAGGCCAAACGCTCTAACCAATCGGCCTTTGTGCCACACATGCTTTGTAATAATGTTTAAAGTTACTTCCTTAATAACACAACTTCGTGACAACCTCAGTGAATGCAAGTGGATCATTTAATCCATGTTGTTTGCTGCCCGCATCTTTCGCAGCCTGGGGTTTGTTTTGACGTCTGCACATGCACAGTAGATAGCCTATTCACTCTGGAAAATAATAAGGAAGTTTAGGAGCTCAGCGCATGCGTAGTAATGAGGTCGAAGTCTCAACACGTTCTATGTGCAGTAATGTGTTCAGAAAGAAAAAAATCTCTTAGGAATTTGGTGATCACTTCTCAATACTAAAATCACAAGCGTTAACTGAGATTGTTAAAGGAAAAATGACAGGAGGTGTTTTAACACATCTTCGTATGTTATTTTAACATAACATCCAGCATATGTTGGTTCAAGTCTGTTTGACGCTTTGACCTTTCGCCACACAACGTCAATTTTTCCATGTTCTGTGAAGACTAGCCTTTTAACGTCATAAAACTCGTCATATGAACCCGCTTAAGCATCTTCTAATTGATCACTTTGTGCAAATGCTTTACTGCATTGCTCAGTCAGTTGATCGGTTACTGTGTTTGTGCTAAGCAACTGAATTAACTCAGCTGCTCTATTTTAGCATTACTTTGTGCAAATGCTTTACTGCATTGCTCAGTCAGTTGATCGGTTACTGTGTTTGTGCTAAGCAACTGAATTAACTCAGCTGCTCTATTTTAGCATTACAGATAAACGTCATCAACTTTCTGCGGGTACGACAACCCTTGTGCGAGTTCAGACTCGCTTAGTCAATTTTGTAATTGCGGAAGTTTATGCGCTGTACCATCTTTATGACATACAGTTTGCTGAGATATCAGGACAAATTGTGAGAATCGAAGAAAATTACCGAGATCAGGGTAAGAACAAATTTATTATCTTATGACGTCAAGCGTAGATAAAGAATCCTTCAGTCTTACATTCATGCCATTTTTCTAAATCCGAAAAAACGAATCGGCTGAGTCCCTAGTAATAATTATTGTGA
Source organism: Allolobophora icterica (assembly GCA_963556255.1). Classification (NCBI taxonomy): domain Eukaryota; kingdom Metazoa; phylum Annelida; class Clitellata; order Crassiclitellata; family Lumbricidae; genus Allolobophora; species Allolobophora icterica. The sequence continues at coordinate 14,599,025 of OY744610.1, forward strand.
TCTTGCAACGAGTCAAAAAGGAAATAATAGCTTAACGCAGATGTTCGAGTTTCTTCTGTGATTCCTAATTGACTGATTATACACTAAATAAAAAATAAGAAATGCTGGACAATGTTGACCAATTCATGTAGCCTACCATCGCAAAGCGACGACGGCGACATGACATGAATTGACAATAAATAATCAGACTTAAAACAATAACAGAAAAAATCAAGGAAGTATTGTATACGTTCCGAAATTTAAAGAAAGTAAAATTATTTTAGAGAAGCACACACTTTTAGTTACAATACAGTTCAATTCCTTTTGACTATTTCGAACTTGACTATAATCCTACTGACAGTTTACCTGTTAGAAACATTGCCTCAATATTGCCTCACATTTTCCCTGTAAATGTAACTTTCATTCTTTTGAAAGTGCTCTTTTAAATGCCTCTGCTGCCAACATTAACAAATCACAGAGCGAATCCACTACAAAGTTCTATCACTAACCTACAACTTCCTACAATATTCCCAGCCCAAGTACCTTCGTAATCTCTTCACCATTCAGACAACCCGCTCCACCCGTTCATCGTCCTATCTCAGTCTTTCTCGACCCCCAGTCACTACTCACCTCAAGTTCTCCAACCGAGCCATATCCATCACAGCACCAAGCCTCTGGAATGATCTCTCCTCTCAATTCCGCAGTTTCTCAGTGCCTCCATCATCATTGCAACCCGTCCTTAATCCTCATCCTCTTGTTCCTTTATCTATCACCCCGGGGCTTTCCACTCAAAACTGAAGTCTCACCATTTCAAATACTCCTACCCTGACTAATCCAATTATTCTCGCCGTAAACGACACCCGCCTTGACAGCTGCTCTGCCTCTCCTGATCTGGTACCTTGGATATCGGACTTGGACCTCTTTTGGACTCACCTTGTCACCTTGTACTGTTGATTCGTTGAATCCTAGCGACTGTCATGGTCAACCTTCTCCATGTGCTCCGATTTCTCGCTGCCTCTCTCAGCTCCGAGATGTTCATCTTCAATGCCACTTGTATCTCCTCCATCCATCTCCTCCTTGGACGTCCTCTCCTCCTCCTGCCCTCCCCACACGCCAATATCATCTCCTTTTCCAGCCCATCTGCACGCATCACATGTCCAAAGTATGACATCTTCTGCCTGGCCGCTCTCTGCCCCAACGTCAAACTCCCTCTCCAGTGTCCTATTTCTTCCAGGATATCCTCGTTAGTTCTCTTCTCAGTCCAAGAAACCCTCAACATCCTCCTCCAAATCCACATTTCACATGCCTCAATTTTCTTCTCCAATGCCTTGGTTTTTGTCCATGTTTCGCATCCGTAAAGCACCACTGGTAGGATCATTGCTTTAACAATTCTTGTCTTCGTTCCCAAACTCACTGATTTGTCCTTCCATATTTTTTCTAGTCCCTGCATTGCCGTCTTCCCCGGTGTAATTCTCCGTCGTATTTCTCGTTCGCATCCACCTTTATTTTGGACTAGGCCTACTCTCTGGAAAAACCCCTCTGATTTGGTTTGGCCTTCTGGAAACCGGACTCGGACCTCTTTTGGACTACTCTCTGGAAACCCCCTCTGATCTGACGTAGCGCTCGTGAATAGGCTGGAGTCCTGAGCTTGGTCATCGAGTGGCGCCTTAGACGTTTGGATATTACGATTACGATTACGGCTTGGTGACGTCCGCAGAACGCAGGCCAAATGGGACGCAGATCCTACTACGCCAGTGCATGTGAATATCATTGTCTATTTGGCTTTAACGTCTTGTAATTTCACCTCAATATATCCCATCCGGGAATATTCTGATGCACTGAGGAAACATAGAAGAGTCTGATAAAATGATGCTATGTAAGACAATGAAGTAGATATGTCGGCTGCATACGGCCTGGAGAAGAGCCAAACAAAGAGACGGCTGGTTCCGTGTAGTGAAAACGACTAACGTTCCAGAGATGAGCACGCCACAGATAATAATGTTATAGCATCCTCTCCTCGGCCATTATCTTTCTTAATCGGTATTATCTTAATTGCGAGAAATTATTCTTCACAAAACGCTCACCATTTGGAAAGACACCAAGCCATAAAAATAGGTCTATGAGAACTTACAGTGCGTCATTACAAAGATCATAAGCGTCGCCTCTCTTCATTTGTCAAAGCTTAGAAGTGGCACTCCCCAAGTACGGCAGTGTCCGGATTTAGCCATGAGGAAAATCCCAAGAAGCATTTTAATGACAACACTGATGTACATTGTTTAATCTAGACACCTTTGGGAGGGGGAATTCCGCACCGGATTTGTGTTCCCAGAGGCCAGCAATATTATAATGTAGAGACCTGTTGGGGAGCGAAATCCCCCCAAAGATATATGGGGTTGAGTAATGTGAGTAATATACATACATATATATATACATTTAGAGAGTCGAATTCCTAAAAAAAGTCATGTGTAAATTCGTCGGTCCCCCAGAAACCTTGTTTCCCCTCCCAGAAGAGAGGAACTAGATTAACACTGACTGATGTAATCAGACAATCTCTCGAACGATATATATATATATATATATATATATATATATATATATATAGTGACTGGGTGCCGGAGGGTGGAAGAGACTGGGTGCCGGAGGGTGGAAGAGACTGGGTGCCGGAGGGTGAAATATGGGGTATTTGTTGACCAGCACCTTAGCTGGAAAACACATATTAATTACATATCCCCTATAAAAGTTGCAAAAAACATTGGCATAATCTCTAGAGTTGCACAAATACTCCCTAAAGATATTAGACTGAGCCTATACCGCTCTTTAATCGAACCTTATTTGAGTTACTGTAACCTCATATGGGCCTCCAACTACGATTCCCGTCTTCAAAAATTAGTTACCCTGCAAAAAAAGCGATAAGAATGATTGTGGGAGCTCGAAGATATGACCACTCCGAACCTATTTTTGGAGAATTAAATCTCATGAACCTAAAGCAGATTAAAACTCTTCAAATAGGAGACCTCCTCTACTCATACGAACATAATTTATTACCAGCCTCATTTATGGGATATTTTACCCTTGCCTCAACTATACACGATCATAACACAAGAGGTACTACCTTGTATCGACCTGTTAAAGCAAGAACCAATCTAAGGTCATTCAGTATTAAAGTAACTGGTCCGCAAATCTGGAGTTCTATCTTCTTCTTCTTTAAGTTCTCTGCCCTTCGGCAGGTTTCCACTTCCAATGACGCCATTCTTCTCTTCGCTGTGCTTTTCTCTTCAGTCCGCTGTATCCTTCGGTCATCATCCATCCTAGCATCATCTGTCGCGGTCTTCCTCTCCTTCTCCTTCCCTCCAATCTCCCCTCTATGATTTCTCTCAAGAGGGAGTCTCCTCTTAATATGTGTCCAATCCAGTTCTTTTGTCTTTCTCTTAACGTTGTCATCAGTGATCTTTTTTCTTCTACTCTTTGCAACACCTCTTCATTTGTCATTCGCTCCGTCCAGCTCACCTTTTCCATTCTTCTCCATATCCACATCTCAAAGGCCTCCAATCTCTTGATATCCTCTTTCCTGATGGTCCACGTCTCCGACCCATACAGTACCACACTCCATACCAGTGCCTTGACAAGTCTCTTCTTTAGGTCTTTGCTCAGTCCTCCTCTCATCAACTCGCCTCTTTTCGTGAACGCGTCTTTTCCCAATACTATCCTTCGTTTAATATCACTATGGCATCTTGCATCTGTTGTTATCACACTTCCCAAGTAGCAAAAGCTCTTGACCTGTTCCACCTCCTCTCCATTTATTGTTATTTTCATTTCGATCTCCTCCTCCCCTGCACTTATCCTCATAATCTTTGTCTTTCCGATATTTATCTTCATGTTGTATTTTATTGAGGTCCTGTTTAGTTGATCCATCAATTTCTGCAGTCCCTCTTGTGTAGTTGCCAGCATTGCTTGGTCGTCAGCAAATCTTAAGGCTCTTATGAGTCTTCCACCCACTTTTATACCCTCTCCTGTCTGTTCCATTGCCTCTTGTATCAGTTCTTCTATGTATATGTTGAAGAGAATTGGTGATAGTGGGCATCCTTGCCTTACTCCCCTACCAATTTCTCCTTCCTCTGAGCACTCCCCTTCTATTCTTATCTTTACTTTTTGGTTCATATATAGATTTCCTATTAGCCTCCTGTCCCTCCAATCTATACCCCTTCGTCTGAGTGCATTCATCAGCTTTTTCCAATCTACTCTGTCAAACGCCTTCTCATAATCCACAAAACAGATATAGACCTCTTGGCCGTACTCTAAACTTCTTTCCGTTAGCACCCTCAGGGCTCCGATGGCGTCCCTGGTTCCTCTACCCTTTCTGAATCCAAATTGGTCCTCTCCTAGACCCTTGTCCGTTTCTACCCTTGCCTGGATTCTCTTTGTGATTATCTTCAGCATGATCTTGGCTGCGTGTGGTAACAGGCTAATTGTTCTATGGTCCTTACAAGCCGTTGCATTATTTTTCTTCTTTATGACGGAGTTCTATACCATTAGATATCAGATTAGTAAAAAAAAATACAATTTTTTCAAAAGACAAAACAGATATAGACCTCTTGGCCGTACTCTAAACTTCTTTCCGTTAGCACCCTCAGGGCTCCGATGGCGTCCCTGGTTCCTCTACCCTTTCTGAATCCAAATTGGTCCTCTCCTAGACCCTTGTCCGTTTCTACCCTTGCCTGGATTCTCTTTGTGATTATCTTCAGCATGATCTTGGCTGCGTGTGGTAACAGGCTAATTGTTCTATGGTCCTTACAAGCCGTTGCATTATTTTTCTTCTTTATGACGGAGTTCTATACCATTAGATATCAGATTAGTAAAAAAAAATACAATTTCAAAAGACGCCTGCGACTGTTTCTTGTAAACACAGAATTGGCCTCATAATACATTCACACCTGAGATTTTACCGTCACTCTGGAGCCTAGACCGTGAACTACCCACATTATTTCTTACATTTGTTAGTTAAGGTTAGTTAAGGCTATACTTGCTTTGTTCTCCCTTCACAGAGTTCATATTATATCATGTGATACGTAATAGGCATTGCGTGAACTCTAGGGAGAAACTAATTATTTGCCATCACAAAATTTTCGGAAATTTACCTAGTCGGGTAGCCCTGCCTAGCGGGACTCTGTCCCTTAAGGGTCACCCATTGCCTTCTGTGACAATTATAAAGTCTGAATGTAATACACATTGTTAACTTACCCTTCTTAATTGTCAGAATCGGTAAAACAAATTTACTTAATTACAGAACTTAACGTCGGATTATTGGTACTTTAATCAAGTCTGTAATTCGCCTTGATCGCAAAGATTCAAATGATATTGTTAACTGATTGTCATGGAAAGCAATAAAGATATATTGATTGATTGATTGATTGATTGATTGATTGATTGATTGATTGATTGATTGATATATATATATATATATATAATTTTATATTATGATGACTATAACGCTTGTGATAACGATGATGTCGAAGATTATGATGATTTTGATTACGATGACAATGGTAAAGATAATGATGATGGTAATGATGATTATGATTATTATTGAGGATAGATATATGTTTTCATTTAGGGTAATGGACCGTGCAGGTAAATCGAATGAAGAAATGGTATCCTGGTTCATCACTGGCACATGTCAATTGATTCCAAAGACGTTTTCTTATGTTTCTGATCACATGCATGACTTACTCATGTCCCCGGCCCCTGCACAAAGACGCTATTCGATCCTAAGTGGCAGCTCTGCGGAATTTTATATCCGACCGCTGGATACATGCATCGGCGATTATGACCTGCTATTACCCAGTGTTGATCAACTGGCCTGTTATGGCGACTTTCCAGTGTTGCCAATTGATATGAGTGGCGTAGCCGATGAAATACTGTGCTTTAAGATTGAGCCATACCATAAATTTCCAGGTTTTCTTCGCTTACGAGTTTTGGGTGCAATGTTCTATAACTGGAAAGAAAAAAAATACGAATTTCGGAAAAATGCAGCTTTTTCAGATCTTCATATTGGACTAAATTTGGCATCTGATGTAAGTTCATATTGTGTTCAGTTTAGTCATACATTGTTGGGAAGCAGCTCGATGCCAAACGTTATTAGTGGTCCAGCAATTAAATCTGAAGTAGATTCAAACATAGTTTTGGGAAGTGATGCTGTCAGCAGCATATACTGCCCTCAGTGGCCCAGAGAAGCAAAAAATTGGCCTACTCGAGAAAGAAAATACGGATGGCCGACGATTGACACAATTTCTGAGGTCGTGCAAAATGGTTGTCATGTTGTATACGTTCAGCATCGTTCTTGCAGAGACGATAAAGAACAGTGGAGACTTTCTTTTTCAGTCGCGGAAGTAATATTAATCCAGAGTTTGACTCAACTTCAGCAGATTGCCTATCATTTGCTCAGAGTCTTCTCCAAAAGAGAATTAATACAAAAGGATTGTCCAAAGGAGGATGAGGTTCTCTGTACGTATCATTTAAAGACGCTGATGTTATGGACTTGTGAAGAGATGCCGCCCGAATGGTGGAATTCCTCTTCTGTTATTGCCCTCTGCTGTGAGTTATTGATCAAGCTTTCAGCATGGCTAAAGAGGAGATGCTGTCCAAATTATTTTATTCCTGAAGCAAATTTATTTCGTGAACCATTGAGCTCCACGATGCGTGACAAGACTCAAAGACGACTAAATGAATTCCGCAATTCTGGAATTCTTTGTCAATGGTTCGTGGAAAATTACATACTGCCAATCACTCGGACACAATTTAAATTTTTGAACACACGGAAAGTAGTTCCACATTTCATGGATTACATGTTGCCTCTCATTGAATATCGGAAAGCGAGTGAATGGGAATCTTTGGATTTTATGCTTTCTTTTAGATTCTCTGATAATAACGTAATGTGTCGTTGCATAATTAAATTTGGGTTAAGTTCAGGATTGCGCCAGAATTTAAAATTTGGACGATATACAACAAATCTTAATTCTAAACTACATAGTACGATGACATTTCTTCCAACAACAGAGAAGGATTTGTGTTTCAAGTACTATGACATTGTACTGAATATTTTGCATACTGCATATGGGTTACTTTACGGAGAGATTTCATGGGATAGCAGTCTCTTCGTTGAATTTGTCCTAGCAATTTCGATGCAACCAAAAATTGTAAGGTCTGAGTACCATAACTTTCCGAAAACGCACACAGTACAGAGTGGTCGTTTTCAATTTCTGCGTGCTCAAAACCTCATGGAAAATTTGACTGGATCAAACTGCCGTTCAGAATTTCAACTTTTGTCTCTTATGTCAAAAGAATTTCTTAGGAAAGCTTTAGAATTTGAAGGTTTTAACTGCAACTGCATGGCTCTTGCAGCTTTGGCCTATCTGGCTGCTCTCCATTTTGCCACCTCAGAATATCAACAAGCAATAAGCTTCTGCTTGCCAATTCTCGCGAATCAAACTTCTCAAACGGATAAGGAAACACTGAATGCAGGTTGTTTGTTGTTTGTTGACGATGTCGCAAGAATCGTAGGATTGTGTGTGCTTCATAGAAAGATTACAGACATTAATCTTCGTTACAACAACAGGAGGCTTTATCTTGATCTGCGTATTTCACCGAAGGTGTTTGCCCATTACTTAACTGTATTATCCACCGAAAGAATGTCCAAACATTTAGATTTTTATCATGATTTGTCAGACTCAGCATTTCCGATGGACGAATATCTAAAGAATTTACTAAAACGGAGATGTTTTGTTTCGATGAAGTCAGTGAATGATGCCAATTCTTTCAGAGAGATCGTTTATCGCAGAACAGATGCTTTGAGAGAAAGAGAATCTACAAGTGTAAATCATATAATAGTCAAAGAAACAGTAATTGGTGTTCTAATGGAGTATGCTTTAGAAAATATGTCAACATTCTACAATGTCATTTGCAAAGACTTTGGCATCCAGTGCAACACTGTCGACTGCTATCGTGCTTTGCACCTTTACAAGTGTCGCCATTACAATAAATTGTTAAATTTATGTGAACGAATTCTTCTGGAGCCTGATCTGCGGAGCGATTTGACGGAGTTCGGATTATCGAATGTTTTTGTGTTACCACCGCTTGACTCTTATTTCGATAGAGACGTACAGTGTTTGCTTGGATTTCACACACTCTTTTATTATTTGCCACATCTGAATGCCAAGATGCGGAAATCTGAGGTAACTGTCGAGTCAACATTTGCATACTGGTTTGTCAACAATGTGTTTTGTCATGATAATGGACTCTCGTTTTTTCTTCACAATCATTACTCCATTAAATGTCACTATTTTCTTGGAAGACATTTCCTTGCAAGATATTTGAAACTCAGATGTTGCATCGACTGCGATCTTCCGTATGCAGATGCTATGTCTGAATTTGCTGCTCAGAAAACCAAACTTCCGTTTGAGCAGGTCATACGCAGGTTTCTTTTGCAAAAGCTTCGTTCTAATAAAAATAATTCAAGCGTTCAAACGTATAAATATAAATTCTCTAATATCCTCAGAACTGAACAAAAGGCTTTCTGATTTCTCCAACTTGATTTCGACCTGGCTTCTCTCTATTGGATATGATTTCACTTGAAACTGAATTCAATAAGTGCCTTATGGAAAAAGGTATACGATGACAGCGCTCTTGGTATACAACTAGATTGGAGCAGATTGTCTCAAGGCGCACCTATTTAGATCTGTTACAGTGAGGTTAAAACGCGCTATTTAAGTGTTCAGAACATACAAAAATTATAGCATAATAATATGTAATGTTTTCGTGTTTATTGACAAGCTCACTGACAAACCGCAGTAAGAAACATTGAAACATATGACAGTACAATTATCAAGATCTTACTGAACACACCTCTTGGCAGCCTCTTGGGCGACCGCTCATTTTACAGCTCCCCATAGGGAGTGGAAGGCTGAGTCGACATAGAAGGGGCTTGCGAGTGTCGGACCGTGTCTTTTAAGATTCTGTTTTTTCATACTGTAAATTATAAAATATAAAATACTGCAAACCCAAATCTGTTTTTGTGAGAATTTTGCTTTATGTAATGTGCAATGTTAAAGTTTGAAATTAACTTCTATTCTGTTTTTGGAGTGACTCGGCTTAGAGTATCGTCATCTCACTGTGTGCGGACTGGTTGGTAAAAACATCTAATCTTCCTTGTAACTGCGGGAATTCCAAACTCGTTTTTTATAATCTCCCGAATTTAACCGTATACGCCTGCTTCATCGAAGCGAACAAGTGTCCGATCCCGTCTTCTTATGGAGAGGAAAGACTTAGATTGTTTGGCCGTCTGGCTTCTAAGGCGTCTGTGGTTTCGGCAACATTCGAGCTGAGAGTTTCCTTCTGAAACAGCAAAAATACACTCGTGTTTAGCTCCGCAGCAGGTTCCCTTTTTCCTCAATATCTTTCTCCTTCAACCTCTGCTCCACATTTCATACGTATACTCTGTTTGGCCGCAGAGTCTGTGATTCTATGGTTCTAGGGCGATCGTTCATGTTCACGTTGTTGCATAGCGACAGTATGGCCTCGACCCTAATAATTAATTTGTTTCAATGATTAGATCGGGTGAGAGCTGCTCGTTTGATTGGGCACCACGTCATTAAGGGACATCTTGTACGGACCGTAGTTTTAAAAAGTGTTCCATACTTTAAAATAGAGTTATTCGCAATTTAGTAATAATGGAAATTTAGATAGCTAAAGGCAGGCGACAAATAAACATACTGAATAAGGCTCTTAGAGTCTTTAGGAGATTGGTGTCCTCTGCAGTGTGATTCTCCTTACAGATTTTATTTTAGTTATAGTTACAGTTATAGTTAATGGTTTTTCATTTTAGTTACAGTTAAAGTTATAGTTTGCATTATTTTTTAGTTATAGTTATAGTTACTGTTACTGGACTTTTACTTTAGTTAATATTAGTTAGTACATAGTTACAACTGGCCTCAATGGCGCTCCGCCTGGTCCCTATGGGGTCATCGATTAATAACTTCAGAAAAGTTTTAGGCAGTTTTTGATCTCCTCCCCCTTTCAACAACTGTCAAACATTCAAGAACCCCCTAACAAAATTATGTCAAAGAAAATTACCCCACCCCAGAATATTTCTATGACTCTAACATATGCAAGAAACTGAAATTGCCGAAAAAACAAAATGTTGTTATTCAGATTTGAATGTTATACTTATTTTCTACAGTACATGTGGAATCACTGTCTGTCAGAGATATTTAATGGATTTTTTCCATTCAAAAATACATTAGAGGTATTACGCGTGCATATACTCCAAAAACAAAGAAGCTGTACTTTCCAATCTGCCAAAATGACCTAAACCATAACCTTTGAAGGTGAAGATAACCCCGAATGGCGGAAACAATATCAGAAATGAATTCTACATACCGAGATCAGTTACATTAGAGGTATTACATGTGCATAAACTCTTCAAACAAAAAAGGTGGATTTTACATTCTGCCAAAATGACCTTGACCATGACCTTTCAAGGTGAAGATGACCTCGAATGGTGAAAACAATATCAAAAATGAATTCTACATACCGAAATCAGTCACATTAGAGGTATTACACGTGCATATACTCTAAAAAACAAAAAAAGTTTATTTTCCAATATGGTCGACGACGGCCATATTGGATTTGCCCATTTTGGGGGTGTTCCCGTGGTCCGATTTTGTCCGATTTTGGATATGTTATTCAGCAATATCTTCTGGACAGGAAACCGTTTAAAAAGCTTCTAAAGCAATTTTTCCCAGGTCTAATTGCAAATAATTTGTATTATTATCGGTATTTCTTAGAAAAACCCCAATCCGCCATTTTGAAATTCATTTTTGGGGGTGTTCCCCTATTCCGATTTTGTCCGATTTTGGATATGTTATTCAGCAATTTTTTCTGGACAGGAAACCGTTTAAAAAGCTTCTGAAGCAATTTTGTCCAGGTCTAACTGTAAATTGCCTGGACTATCTTAGCAATAGAGGCGTCGGCACCAATTTTAAGGCCAAAATAAGGGCTTTTGTGGGGCGCTCAGAACCAATATGTATGATATTAGAAAGTATTGGAAACAAATTTGACTCGTATTTTTTGGCAACGACAACGTGTTTGAAAGAAAAGTTCTGACTGTTTTAACTTTATTAAGCTGCTTGAAAGGGTCTTACTGTTTTGCCATGAGTCGCAACAAGTTTAACTTTGCTCATCAGCAGACTTACAAAGAGTACCAACGACGACTTCATTGAAAAGGGAATGAACTCCCTCGAATGAACTCCCTCCCATGCATACTAGGTTGGTAATCTTCTCAAAATTGATATTTAAAAAATAAAGATAATTATTTTTAAACCATTGAAAGTGTTTACTTTTCCTTGGTCTAGGATTTCTATTGTAGTCATTATTTTCACTGTAGATCTCTTCTCTTAGATTTCATGGCGTGGGTCAGTGTTCAACTGTTCATCCTTCACGTCTTTCGGAATGTATTAGTTACGTCCTCGTAGGCTAATTGCTTTTGCTGCCGCGCCTCTATAATGTGCGAAATTCCAATGAAATTAAATAAACGCTGTTCCTCGCAGCCATCAAGGTGCTGTGTCAAAATATGTCTAAAATATGTACACTAGCAACATTTATTATAATAATTAACTTAAACAATATTCTTTAGCATCGACCCAACAGAGTTAATTCAATCTGTCAACAAGAAATGTAACTTAAGAATTCTATCACTTAGTTCAGTTGTCAGGTTGAATATCATTTGTCCTGAATACTTGGAAACTTAAATTTTACGCCAGCTTTCTTAAATGCTACTAGGCTCAGTAGTTTCCTCTTTATGTCTGTTAGTAGCCTTTGACAGATATATATTAGCATAAATTATTTGGCGACAATTTCAACGGTTTGTCAAAATAATAGACGAGGAGTTTTCCCAGGTCTCTGTGGCGTTAAGAGAATAATATGGTTTTGCACAGCTATATAGAATTATAGATGGAAATCAATCTTTAGATTAAAGTATTATTATTATTATATTAGATCAGATCCAATTAATATGTTGAACGAAATGAATACACGTCGTCTTATTCACTAATGACCTGTACAACATGTTATTTAGCTTTTGCAGAATCGCTTGGCTGCTGACAGACCCTCAACATTGAGTTGCAACACTCGGAATGCTGGCCCTATGTCTTGGAAGGCACTGGGCTTCAGCCTGTCGGGGTCTGAGCTTGGTGCGTGACCGGGATCCATCCAATATAGGATTCGGTCCTGCTTGTTTGGATCATTAGCTTCCCCAGCGAGGGCCTACCCACGCTAGGTACTGACGGAGGGGCGACGTGAACGCTGATCCATTGCCCTCATGTTACTTTGCATAGCAAATGCCTTATCTCCAGAGAAAAACCTTGTTGAACTAAGCTTCCACGCGATATATTAGATCTCTGTAAAGTTTGAGGGAGGACACTTAAATAAATGTAATTACATTCCTTAACATTTCACAAGGAAAACTCAGAATTTCGGCTCTCATGTATGAAGAAACCAAACTGAAGAGATTGTCTTTCATATTATGTAACGTTATTAATGCAAGTACAACGAAAAATTCCTGTATTTTACAAAAACGCAATGTTATTTGTCTTTTCTGCATGGCAATAATGGCATTAATAACTCTTCGTAGTGAAAAAGATCTTAACATGTACTGACGAGAGTGTATCTTCGTTCAGTTCTTGGTGGCAAGCGGTGTGGTCTAAGCGGCAGACTAACTCTTCGGAGGTCTTAGTACTGTACGTGAGTGGTCGTAATCTATAGCTCGCGGAGACAAGGTGACAAGACGTTCTTACTTTAGGAGATTCTTATAAAACAATCTAGTCACAGTATAATATCTAGAACGGTCAGGTTGAGGTAACATAACAGAGTTTGCGTTGTCGCTAACAGATTTCTCAATTCGCCGAGTCTACACTTCTCCAGGTTAAGTCGTTTTAGAGGTAGGCCTATACTTGTTACTCTGTTCTCCGATCTTGCCTATTTTCGCTTCACTCACGAATTCTTTCTCTCAAATTCCGTCACTGCCAGCGAATTTCCGTCTTAGCAGATTTCGTCCTGGCCAACGAATCCTCTCTCTCTCTCTCTCTCTCTCTCTGTCTGTCTGTCTGTCTCTGTCTGTCTGTCTGTCTGTCTCTCTCTCAGTCAATTCCTTGTAGCGAAATTCGTCCTCTCGATCGAACCCTGTCCTAGCGAGCGAATGTCTCCCTTCGAGTCCTCGCTAATCATTCTCCTCCCTTTCGCCTACACCTCTCATTAAACTTTCTCTATCTTACATGTTATCTCGCTCTCCTATTGGTCGCGCTATCGCTCCTTCGCCCCTCCTTCTCTCTGCGCACCCCTTATGACAGTCGTTTAGCCAATGGCTGACGATAAATTCCAACATGCAGGTTTAACGAAATTGGAAAATATTAGAAAAAAGAACTCTCTGAAAAGATAGACAGGTATTTCTTTAAATGTTGGCATTAGTTTCAAAATTAATTTAATTGACTTCAGTAGCTTGGCACATCCTGCACAACTGATAAAATGCATTATAAATTTATAAACTAAAATCAACGAGCAAACTAATTCCAGTGTTCCAGTGCCTTCCCAATCGAAATACAGTCCAAAAAGTCCCATATTGGAATCTTGGTTGGAATGGCTCAGTCGCGTAACTATAACGGATGCATAGGACTATATAGACGTCAGTTGTTCTCGTCTGGAATTAGATATACCGAGACCGAGTAAAGCTCGATACTTGAAACTAGGTTAGAAATTTGAAGTGATGAGTCGATAGCCTCGTTCTCAGTAAATAGTCCGTCGGCTTATGTCACAAAAAGAAAGGGAAGACACATTTTGGGTAGAATCTTGGCAATAATGTTTAAATTAATTATCTGATAGTTCTGCAGCAGAAAAATGCTGTTGCCAATTTTTCCTTCATCGTTTACGCCCCCTAGAGGACGTTTTTAGCATGACGTCATATCCTCACTTTAAAACTACCAATTAGTCAGTCAGCTTGGTGTAAAAATTGCTCACTTGATGATGGAAGCATTAAATTTTTCAAATGGTAACAACATACGATGAAGAAAAGTTTACCTATAGGTCCGCGGCAGATTTGCCTTCTGGCCTCAGTGGCAGCCATTTTACAAAATGGCCGACCGAAAATAGAGATTTTTCAATATCTCAGCTTCTAGTTCACTTAGAATCGTAATCCTGGTGTCTAAACATAGGCCTATATATTTATGGGCAAAGATTTCAATAGAACTAATTGCAATCACCTACATATATATAAGAGAAAAGCTTATTGTGGCAGCCATCTTGAAGTTAAGGTGGCCTGAAAGGGGCAGTTCGGTGCAAAATATGAACCAATTGCTCATTAACTGATAGAAGCATGACATTTTATTGCGTGTAATCTATAAATTTAAAAACACAGGGAAATCGCGCATATCGGCTTAAAACTATAATTTCCTTACTAACGCATTCCTGTGGGCTCTGCCGATTCGCAATTCTCGATTTAGAAAAATGACACGAATGTAGAATTTACGAATTCTCCTCTATGCTTTATTCGTACGGTTTTGTTTGTTATTTATTCGTTTTCACTCAGGTTTCATAAAATCTCAGCAATCTCTAAAAGACATATAAAGATTTTCAGAGCATCAACTTCCGCAATTGCAAAATTGTCTTAGCCAGCTGTTTTAACTCGCACAAGGATTGTCGTACCCGCAGAAAGAATATAACGGTTTACTAAAGGCTCAGTAGAGCAGCTGAGTTTTTTCGGATACTTAAGACTACACAGTCATCAGTCGACACAGCTAAGCGACTGAAAATGCAGTAACGCATTTGCGCACAATGCTCTGTTAGATGACTCTCAACCCTAATCATACCGGCATACAACACAACTTAAACGTACCGGGTGGAGTCGTAAATGACCCCATCTGTGTTTTTTTGCTCTGGGATCAACATGTTTGTCAGAAACTCTTCCCAGAACAAAAGCACCTGTGAATGCATCAAATTACATGCAAACAACACAGTTTTAATTTCTCAAGGGTCTCAAGTTTCCACAAAGAAATTGTTATATTTAGCAAATAATGCGAATTTCTAATACGTTGTCGATAACGCAGTTGGAGACTATTGTCACTACATGAAATTGTCAAAACATTATACAGTGATAAGTATTGTAAATCAGTATCTGTTACTTTACAAAACGTCATTAGTAAAAGTCATCGTGTTTTGCACAAGAAGCCTAACATATTTTACTCTGAAGATAAATAGAAATAAAGCGTTTAGATAGGCAAAGTGCCCTATTATGAGCAACTTCAACAGTTTTGACTACAAACAAATGCAGAAACTTTTATTATTGCTCACTGAAATGAAGCAGACTGCAGGCTGTTTGAAATGCAATTTTACTAATTATGCTACTTTATTTGCATAACATTTGATATGCTAATAATGACTCGGTTTAATAATTAGACTAAAACATATGCTATGAACCTCGAACAAGGAGTATAACTTACCGAAAGTAACAGTTAAACAAATTAGTTACTGCAATTTACATTACTGTTGATGTCACTAAGAATCGGGAACTATAAATGCTAAGACTGTGGGAGAAAATTTAAAGGGAAATAACGAAAATGAGAAAAAGTAAAGGCAAAACATTAAGAAATTGTTGGGGTCATTTAGGACCCCAGCAATCTTTCGCAGATATCTTGTAGGCATCACCAGGCCACCCATTCCCGATATGTTCTCTATAATGCTGGAGAGGAATGTGACAAATTCATAAAATTGTTTGAAAAAATATTTAACGGTTAAAATTTTGTAACAACAATCAACCGACTGGGGTAATAAAAGACCCCACCCGGTATGGTTAGGGTTAAGCAGGTACATAAGACGTTAAGAGGCTAGTTTTCACGGAACAGGGAAAATTGGAATTTTGCTGCGGAGGATAAAGCCTCAAGGAGACGACCCTTCACATTAAGTGTAAACTCAACTTGAACCAAAATATGACAGAAAGGACGCTAAAATTACCTCTGAATGTGTTCACACCACTCCTATTATTTTGAAAGACTCTCAATTACGTATTTTTTTGATTTTATCGCTTCAACAATGAGGATAACCGAATAGCATAGAAAACATTTTAGTTATTTCTACGCACATTACTTCACGTAGTTTTTATTGCGACTCTGACCTCATAACTACGCATGCGCTGAGCTCAGAAACTTCCTTGATCTACTCAAAAGCGAATGTCTACAGCGCATGTACATCAGTAATACAAAGCTAGGCTGCGAAAGATGGGGGCAGCAAACAACAGCGATCAAATGACTGACTTCTATCTACCGAGGGTTGTAAGAAAAGTGGATTAAACTATGTTATTATTGGACCCACAACTGTATTGCTCCCTTAGCTCCGAATGACTACATATTTTGTGCATTGTAAACAACGGACACCAGGAACTAAATAGAATATTTTTCTATGCAATGCAAATATAAAAACAAGATGTAGTCTGTAAGAAAAGTTTCTATAAAGTGTGGGTATTCCTTAATCATTCTCTTAAATTGCAGTTAAGACTTATGCCATATTTGTAGTTAGTATGTCGTTGTGTGACTACACATCCATCATCTGCCACCTCACCAGCAGTAGACGCAAAATGCTTCACTGTTACTGAGTCCTAATGATTTTGGTAGATAAAATTAGTTAGGTCAAGAAATTAATGGTAATTTCTGTTAGCTAATTGCGTTAGCTCAGCAGTTAAAATTGTAAACCTCTTTAGGTCAACATGGATCTAGCTTTTTATGATCGGGTGCAGTGTTGCTGTCTGGCATTAAGAACTCCATGCGCTCCATCTTACCTTCGTGACCTTTGCCGCCCGGTGTCCGACGTCGTAGCGCGTCGGGCACTACGCTCCTCGGCCAGAGGGGAGCTCTTGGTCCCGCGTGCTCGTTCTTCTATTGGGCAGCGCCGGGCTTTCTCAGTTGTGGGTCCCTCCACTTGGAATGGGCTCCCGCTGGAACTGCGATTACTACCTTTGAATAATTTGCCTGCATTTCATAAATCGCTCAAATCTTTCTTTTTTAGCCGTGGCTGAGCTGGGAGCGCACCTGAGTAGGTATCTTGAAGGAGCGCTATATAAATCTTCTTCAGAATGAATGAATGAATGAATGAATGAACTGTCTCATTCAGAGGAGGCTCTAACTCGGATTCTACGCATTACAAGGCAAGTGCTGAACTTTTCACCAAAACTTAAAGAAAATGACAGTTATCAAATAGGCCTGTGTCCAGTTAAGGAATAGTTCGCTATTTAAAATAGAATTTGAATACCAAAGAAATTAGTTAAACTAATAATGTCACCTGAGCTCAACCATCTCTATGTTAAATCTCGTACATCAAGGCTTAGTGCATAGTTAGCAAATTTCTGCAACCCAGAGATCGACAGTCTAAAGCCCCGAAAGGCACAAAGATATTTCGATATTTCTTTCTATTAGCTCACCTTCCTCCCTCCCTACCTCACTGCCTGCCAACTTGCCTTGAGATATTACATATTAGGGTAAATGAGCAATCTACTGGTTTATTTCTGATTAGAACAAGAGCAATTCTGGAACACTGTCGCTAGATGGTCTTCAACTCTCAACATATAATATAATATAGACAGTCTTAATATTAATCTCTGACCATTCAGTATCCAATATCAGTATCACTGTCCACATACTTCTGTTAGGACTGAGTTTGCTACGCAGCGTCAGTGGAACACGAAATGCTGGAACATCTTATTGTTAGGCAGGTTGTGAAGTGAACCTCTGTCACCGTTCATAAAGTCTCCACACTAAAACGGCGATATCCAGGAACAAAGTTACGCAATAATATCTTAGAAGACAGTTTCAGTCTTCAGAATAACGCGTCACAAAGAGTATATTCTTCATACGAAAACAGAATCCCGCCATTGATAATATTAAACTCGTTAGCTACTTTCTAACAATACGAAACCTTCGAAGAATAAACCTGCGAATGAGTAGTTCCATCGGAAGATTATATTTCTGGACAGCAAATTCTGTCATTGCTTCTGAATACGGAAGATTACAGTCGATACAACATCTGACTTTTAAATATTTTGCAAGAAAATGCCTTCCAACAAAGTAATTACGTTTAATGGAATAATTCCGCATTAGAGATGCCGAGAGTGCACTCCCGTGAAAGTCTACCTCTCGGGCAAACCAGTGTGCAAACGTTGATTCGTCAGTCAACTCAAATTTCCGCATGACGTCATTCAGAGATGATAAATAATAAAGGAGTGTGTGAAATCCAAGTAAAGACTGTACGTCTCCATCAAAAAAAGAGTCAAATGGTGGCAACAACAAAACATTCGCAAATGCAAACTCCTTCAAGTCGCTCTGCAGCTCAGGTTCATGAAGAATTCGTTTACATAGATTCATCACTTCATCGTATTGCCGAGTCTTGTAAAGGTACAGAGCACGGTAGCAGTCAGCAATGTTGCATTGGATTCCAAAGTCTTTGCGAATCACATTGTAGAAGGATCTCATAGTTTTTAAAGCATATTCCATTAGAACACCAGTTACTGCTTCTTTAACTATGAAAGGATTCATAATTGAAGCTGTCAATGAATCTGTTCTGCGGTAAACAATCTGCCTGGTAGCACTGAAATGAATACCCGACTTCAACGCCGTGATACATTTGAGCTTTCTTAAAGCTTTCAAAAATTCGTCCATAGGAAATGATGAATCTGACAATTCATGATGCAAATCTAACTCTTTCGACAATCTTTCGGTGGATAATGCAGTCAAATAATAAGCAAACACCTCTGGTGAAAGACGCAGATCAAGATAAAGCCGCCTGTCGATGTAATTAAGAATACTGTTAGTAATCTTCTTGTGAAGCACCCACAATCCAACGATGCTTGCGACATCATCAATAAAAAACATGCAACCTGCATTCAGTGTTTCCTTGTCCTCTTGAGAATTCTGATCGACGAGAATTGCCAAGCATAAGTGTATTGCTAGTTGGTATTCTGATGTGGCAAAATGAAGAGCAGCCAGATAGGCCAAAGCTGCAGGAGCAATGCCGTTGCATTTAGAATCTTCATATTCTAAAGCTTTTCTAAGAAAGTGTTCTGATATGAGAGACACTAGTTGAAATTCTGAGCGGTTGTTTGATCCAATTAAATTCTCCATGAGATCCTGAGCACGCAAAAATTTAAACCGACTACTTTGTTTCCTATATGCTTTCGGAAAGTCATGATTTTGAGACCTTATCATTTTAGGTTGCGTCGAAATTGCGTTGACAAATTGAACAAAAATACTGCTGTCCAATGAAATCTCTCCGGAACCTAAAGCATATTCATTATGCAAACTGTACAGTAAATTGTCATAGTACGTGGAACATAGGACCATTTCTGCTGTGAGATTCCAATATTTATCTTGGAAGGTCAGGCGCGTTTCGGGGTTTAACCGGGGTTTAATTAAATAACGATACTCTGCATGGCACTTTATGAATCTGAAAGAAGACATGAAATCTAATAGTTTGGATTGACCGGTTAGCTGAATTTCAAAGCGAGGATGCGTACAATTCATAAAATTCTTCCCTGTGTCTACAACTTCAAAGTTTGTCCGATTCAATGGTTTTATGTAATTTTCCACGAACCAATGACAAAGAATGATAGAATTTGGAAATTTATTTAGTCGCCTTTCAGTCTTGTCAAGCATTTTGGAGTTCGATGGTACATAAAATAAGTTTGCTTCAGGAATAAAATAGTTCGGACAGTATCTCTTCTTCAGCCATTCTGAAAGCTTTTGTAACAAGACACAGCAGATAGCAATTACAGAAGAGGAATTCCACCATTCGGGTGACATCTCTTCACAAGTCCACAACATCAGTGTCTTTAAATGATACGTACAAAGAACCTCATCCTCTTTTGGACAATCCTTTTCTATTAATTCTCTCTTTGCAAAGAATCTGAGCAAATGGTAGACAATCTGTTGAATTTGAGTACAACTCTGAAGTAAGATTACTTCTGCGACTGAAAATGACAACCTCCACTGTAGCTTATCATCTCTGCAAGAACGATGCTGGACATAAACAACATGACAACCTTTTTGTACAACTTCGGAGATTGTATCCACTGTCGGCCATCTGTAATTTCTTCCTCGAATAGACCAATTCTTGGCTTCTTTTGGCCATTGAGGACACCACACGCTCATGACGGCATCACTGCCACAATAATCATCAACATCGGATTGAGCTTTAATTGCTGGACCCCGAACGCTGTTTGACAGCCTGCTTCTACTGAATGTACTAAGGGACTGCACACTTGACATGGCAGGCATATCTAATGCTATGTATCTGTCTGGAAGAGTTGCATGCATAAATTCGTATTTTTTATATTTCCAATTGTAGTGCATTTCCCCAAAAATTGATAATTGAACAAATCCTGGATACATATGGTATGGTTCAATCTTGTAGCACTCGATCGTTTCGGCCAGGCCACTCGTATTACTTGGCACAACTGGAATGTCGTCACTGCAGGCCAGTTCATTAGCTCTGGAAATTAAGAAATCAATGTCGCTGATGCATGTATTAGGCAGTTGGATATAGAACTCCGCGTGACTGCCACACAAAGTCGTATACTCTTTTGGTGCAGGTTCCAAGTATCTGAGCATATCATGCTTGTAATCAGAAACAGTGTAAACCGACTTTTGGCGCAATTGGCATTTGCTAGCAATAAAGGCAGATGCCATTTCTTCATCCCATCTACCCGCATATACCGCCATCTTAAATGAAAAACACATTCTGAATTATCACTATCAAAATCATCATCATCATAGTCATCCTCATCATCCTATTCGTCATCTTTATCAACAGCAGTAGCATCAGAATTCTAGTTATCACACTTATCACGTGCCAACAAGTCAAATTTATCACTCACATTTCGACAGATCGTTTTTAGTACACAGTCTACTTTCAGTAAACGGATGCTAGTCTGAAGCTTCTGACTCTAACCCTAAGAATCACATTCATCATTTTTTATAAGTAGCGTTTAACAGAATATCCAATTACAAACCCAGGTAATGCAAAGTTAATTAATGAGATATAGGAAACAATCTCTAATGTCCAACGCCTTTACAAAACGCTGGACCACGCTGTGCATTGGCATCCCATGAAACAAAAGATCATGGTTAAAAGAAATTTTATAGTCTACAAAAATAAACACCGAACAACCACTTATCTTTTATTTTTTCTTTACACTGAGACTGTTAAATATTCGATTATTGAATATCTTCCTACATTTTGATTACTCTTAAACGCTTATATTAATAACTAAATGCTTCAGTTGTAATTCGAAATTCTGACATTTTTAGGGGACTAATTATTATTATTATTATTATTATTATTATTATTATTATTATTATTATTATTATTATTATTATTATTATTATTATTATTATTATTATTATTATTATCATTATTATTATTATTATTGTTATTATTATTACTACTGCTATTATTATTATTATTATTATTATTATTATTATTATTATTATTATTATTATTATTATTATTATTATTATTATTATTATTATTATTATGTCCCGAGGTATACAGAAACCCTCAGGGACTTCTGTATTAATTGATGTAACACATAAAAAGTCCGGATTGGCCATAATTATCCATCTAATTCTTGGCTGACGAAAGTGCCTCTGAAAGCTATTGCATTAAAACGTTGTATTGTTAGCGAGAGGCATTGAAATAGGAAGGTAGTTTCGCCTTGATCTTCCGTGACGGAGCAAAGCTTTTGTCCCAGGTCAGAAAAGAAAGCTAAGCCTTCATTGTTGGGAGGTGTCCGGCAGCGGTCAGCGTGTCTGTAACGGTCGCATCCCAAGCAAGGCATTGCCCGACGCGTCAAGGGACAAGGGTGAGGCCGTCTTGTCTTCCCGTCCGACCTCACGAGGTCCGCGGGCTCCCTGGTGGACGGATAACCGACCTGGACCAAGCTCCGGGAGATCAGGTCGTTCAAGGATGCGTCTCTGGGCAAGAGGCCCGTGCCCAGCGCACAGGAGAGCTCATGATGGCCATCTGATAGCACCGGGGCGCCGCAAGGGCATCCATGTGGTTCACAAAGAGGGAATTTCGGAAGACATAGACACTTTTCTTTATTTTGTGTGCAAATGTCTGATTTTATTGGACTATATATAGATTAAATGCGCAGAAATGTCAACTGCCCACTCTTCCTAAAGCTGTCAAACCGTACTTGAGTGTGAGTAAAATTTCAGGTTTTAGACTGAAATCGTGTGTAGCTGCATTGAGTTGATCTGTCATACATGAGAGTATTATAGGTCTACTACACATTGCTCACTCCAGACAAATTAACTAGGCACTCGGCAATATCAACTGCACGTTTTTTTTGTAAAAACAACCTCAATATTTTCGCCTCTGCCTCAAAGGCATTATCACAGATGAGATAGACTTGGTTTGAGACAAAATAGTCGAGATTATCTACATAATGAAATTGATGTCGAAGTTATACTGAAAACGTTACGTCGGTTTGCCTTGAACCATAATGAAAATGGCGATATAGAAGTAATTAAAGTAGATAATGACGATGGCGTATGATGACGACGGATGCGGTGATAGTGGAGATGATGACGATGATAATTAAGCTTTACTTGATTTAAGCGGCCTGGGATGTGTTTAAAGGTTGTGTGAGCGAACCTCTGCCAAGTAACAGACCTAAAGTGGATAAAATTCGATACAATCTTCAAGAAAATTTCTCTAATTGCTTTCATTTTATACAACCACTGGAAAAGTTTATTATACTAGCTATTGATAAAATGAAACGCGTCTATAGCACATTGACTCAATCTAACTACTTTAGCAAGCATCAAATACAAAGCGTCAGGCATAACGTTGTGTGAGATTGCGTCACAGATCCAAAATTTTTGTGAGCATCAGCGCCTTTGACGCCATGCCTTCCGTACCTCTGCCTGATTTGTTTGCTGTATGTTCACTTACTAAAGTGGGGCGTGGTGGCTCAGTGGTAAGTTCGGCGCCTTGTGACCGGAGGGTTGCAGGTTCGAATCCCACTCTAGCCGCTGCGTACGGACCTTGGGCAAGTCCTTCACTCGCGATTGTTCGTGGCGCTTCGGCGTGAAAATTCAGGCACAGTATCAAATGCTGTAGTCGGGAGCGCCTCTGAGTAGTAGTTGACTTCGAGAGGCGCTATAGAAATATCCGGAATAAATAAATAAATAAATAAATAAAAACCGTGTTCAACATGTTTGCACAATGAATTGCTCTGTTCTTCTTTGCATTTTTGCTATTTACGTAACATGTAAATATTGACAAAATGTCTGTAAATCAGGTTTCCATTGTTACTTAACAGTTACAATGGAAAAGGATCAATCCTAAATTACGCGGGACAAGTGCCCTTCTGGGTTGTTTTTTGGCACTTGAACCTGCCTTCTATTGTGCGAGTGAAAATGTATGTAGCATCTGTTTTAGTGACTCTATAGATAATTAAATAAAGACGACGCCCAAGCGGAGACTCGACGTATGTAAGTATGTATGTATGTATGTATGTATGTATGTATGTAGCGTCAAAGGCGGCGAAAAACATTGGAATAATCTCTAGAATTGCCAGGGTTCTTCCTAAAAAGATATTAAATTAAACCTTTATTACTCCTTGATATTTCCCTACTTGAACTACTGCAATATGGGCCTCAAACTATAAATTACGCCTTCACAAATTACACATATTGCAAAAATGCGATAAGAATGATAAGTAACTCATCATATAGATCCCATACTTTTCCCATATTTAAAGACCTCAATCTCCTTAAATTAAAACAAATTCGGATCTTTCAAATTGGAGTACTATTTTATAGATATAGAAATAACACACTTCCTGTTTCATTTGCTGGGTACTTTGCTCTGGCTTCCACGGTACATGAACATAACACTAGATCAGCCTCTTTATATCGCCCAGTTAAAGCACGCACTAATATTAGATTATTTTCAATAAAATCTATGGGTCCATCCATTTGGAACTCACTGCCTCACGACATAAGATCAAGTACTAGTATGTATATGTTTAAAAAGAAATTGCGATACTTTCTCTCCTCCTCCGACATGATTTGAGTAAGCCTTAGTATATGATTAACTAATATGCATATCCTTGCTATACGGGCGTCACACTGGAGATGGATACAGTAGTTAAGGATAGTTAAGCTAGCTAAGATCCACTTTTTTTTGTATGCGTTATCTCACCTTAATATGTAGTATGAAACGACAATGGCACCACAGTCCTACTACATCATTCTGATTAATGTACATTGTCATAGTGGCATCCCTGCATTAGTGGGACCTATATCCCTTAGGGGATGCCATTTGCTGTCAATGACAGTGCTGCGTTTAATTTACCAGGTACAATAAAGTTCTCATTATACTGAAGTATTAATGGCGATTTCTAAATGTTAATTATTAAAGGATTTTTTTTAAATTTCATTGCTTACTTTATAATGCAAATCGACATATAATTATCGAAATCTTATGTTAAACTACTTGTTGAAATACTGTCGTTGGTGCCAATAAATGATATTGATTGATTGATTGATTGATGTATGTATGTATGTATGTATGTATGTATGCATGTATGTATGTATGTATGTATGTATGTATGTATGTATGTATGTATGTATGTATGTATGTATGTATGTATGTATGTATGTATGTATGTATGTATGTATGTATGTATGTATGTATGCATGTATGCATGTAAGTATGTATGTATGTATGTATGTATGTATGTATGTATGTATGTATGTATGAATGTATGTATGTATGTATGTATGTATGTATGTATGTATGTATGTATGTATGTATGTATGTATGTATGTATGCAAAGTTTGCAAATACTACGAAACCCCCTTTCAACTCCCATACCAGACCTATCTTTCTCCAGTACGAGTTTTTAAACATTGCATAAATTAAGTTTAAACAAACTTGTGAATTCATGCGATGAGTTTTATGCATTCAAACAATTTGTGCGTGCGCACACAGTCGAACATGTTATGTAGTAAGAACTAATTTTCGTCTTATCTTACTTTGTGTTCTCTTATTCTTTTATTCTATTTGAGCGCTGATTGCACGTTCAGAGTTTACCTGAACATATGATTAAGATTCAACTGATATACAAACTTCAATGCTCAGTTACACACATACATCATAAATTCTCGGGACCTGATTCACTAAGCCATCAGCCATCTGTGCAATACCACGGATTTATAGGCCAATATCTTAGGCAACAGTACGCATTGTAAGTGCAGTGGGAGACTGTTCGAGAAGGACGGTTCAACAAACGAAAAGGCACGATGGGCTCGATTTCAACTCTGACAGATTGGCACTGCGCACACAGACTAAACAACACACCCAAACACAAGTGGCACTTACAATCCGTTTTCCTAAACTCTTCCTTCTCCTTTTTCTCTTCGAAAGTTCTCTTTCTGTACTCGCTGTTCCGGAAGTGTTTCTCGGTGTTCTGTTCCGGTTCCGAGAGGAGACCATAGAGACCAGCGCAACACTGAACAGTAATTCTCCTCCGTCAGAAACTGCTCCGAATTGCCACTGCCAAGCAACGATTGACCTAATTTCTTCTACTGTTGATGCTGCGGATGATGATGCTGATGATTGTTGTTGCTGCTGCAGCTGATACTAGTGCTACGTGCAACCGGCTTTAGCGATAGGCTCTGTTAAACGCAGAACGAAGAGAGTCAGGCGAGGGAGAGAGAGTTGGAGATACAGTATAGACCCACGAGACCAAGGCTGCGCTGCTGCATGAGGGCAAATAGCTACAGAGACCGCTACCGGCGCGAACCCATGTTCTATTGCGACGGACTCCTTTCTAACACACAGATACAGACACTCACAGACATAGTTGTACAGATACAAATATTCAGACAAACAAACACAGATCCACAGTAAGATTGGCGCTATATTAAGTGTCTTGATACATACATGCGTTGACGTCATCGTCATCATCAACATCACCATCACTAATCATCATCTGCGTTAGTATTACCACCGCCAAACCTGATATTTGCTCCATCTACTTCTACTGAAATTAGACATTAAATGCTTATTCTTGACATGCTCTTCAGCGAAAGTTCAGTAGATCGACACATGTATATACGATTTTTAACAAACAACAAACTAGAAACAGTCTGTGCAACAGTGTAATGCGATCCGAGATACTTCACTGTTACTTCAGTGACATCCGCCTCATTCACTGGCATTGTTATCTAAGAACTTTATTTTGGTAGGTTGCTTCGACAAAGGTGTTGAGGTGATCTAAGATATCGTTTTAAGAAAGAATAAAACTCAAAGGCAATATTTCCAAAAGTCAACTTGCCTTTAAAATTGGTGCACGAACATGATATGTTAATCGAGTACTAAATCAGCGTTTCCCAAAGTGGGTTCCGCGGAACTTAATGGTTCTACGGGGTGCACACAAGGGTTCCGCGAAAATAACATTCCAAACAGGTTTAAAAACTACACAAAACGTTTTATAAAATTTTAAAACTGTCCCAGTTCAGCGATAATCCGAACTTTCAGCACATTAGCTATCCACAAGGGCTTCAAGTCATTGGAGCAATCTCCCCTCACCCTTGTTCTTCGCCCCTCCCCTTCCGTCCCTTCGTTAATTTCTTGGATAGAGCATTTGCTCCAAGGCGTCTATGGTGTAGACGCCTCTGGCAATCCATTAAATAGTCTTATGGAATTTAACTGATCTGATAGACAGCCAACTTCTGTGCGTGAAAATAAACGATACCTCTCTTCTCTTGTTCATGCAAATTCATCCATTCCTCAAAATCTATGGAAAACCGTAAACAATTTTCTTCATCGTGGCTCTTCTCACCCTCTCCCAAACTATCACACTTGCATCAAACTTAACCTCTATGCAAACTGACTCTATCCCCTCAGTTGATAACAGTGTCAAAACGTTGTCACCTGCTGCGTCTTTTCATCTTTTCCAGACTGCTATTAAAACAGAAATCATTGCTCCTTCAATACTCTCAAAATAAACAATGCTAACTTCACCTGCGAAACCTCGTGACTACCAGATTCTCACCTCATTTGGACTACTCCCTGGAAAACCCCCTCTGATTTGACGCAGCGCTCGTGAAAAGACTGATACCCTGCGTTTGGCTTTCGAGTGGCGCTTTAAAAGTTTAGAGATTACGATTACGATTACCATCATCAAGATTTCCACCGTGGACACATGATGTCGTCTCGACTTGACCTCCGACCGATTCCACCCTGGCATCGGAACGGAGCGAACCTGGATATAGCGGTCTTCTTTATTTTGATAAAGCGCCGGTGTTAAGCTGGTCTCTCTGACGGGGATTTCTTGTTGCCCTAAGAAATATCCGAGATTTACCTTACATAATACTTGACATCACAGGGTAAACAATTTATGATCTGTGTATGCTTTATATAGTCAGAAGGAATTGAACCATATCGTAAATACAAATATGCCCTAGTTTAAACAATTTTATTTACCATTTACTTCGAAGCGTAGGTAATGCCTTCTTGTCTTTTTTGATCTTCTAAGTTCAAATTTCCGGACAATGGATTAGAAATTTGCAAACACAGAGAAGAGTCGAACATCAGCAATAAAATGTATCTCCTTATTGAATCAATGAAATATCACGTTACTTTAGGCTCAACCCGAACCGGTTTTTGTTCGATTCAGAATACAAAAACCGACTACCTTCTTTATCTACTCTTGACATGTTTCTTCGATAAATTTCTTCCCACTGTGCACAATATAATGTCTTCGTTTCACTCAGAATTCCTGGTATCTTAGCCATAATTGAAATGGACTGTACACCCAATGCAACAAGTGTAGAATGAGTAACCAATCCCCCACCTCCACAATATTTTGGACAAGTTTACGCCAGTGATCTCAGCAGACTTTAAGTCATACACAGATGTTCACCGTATGAACTCACCGGATAGAAGGAAACTGACAACGCTAGCCTCGATTAAGGTAATGGTAGACGGTGCCTGACACAGTTTCATAGTTTTTTCCCAGTTCTATAGCGCAAACGCAGCTATAATTCGATGTCGCTAGGCGACTGAGTAAAATATTTGCGCAATTAGAGGAAGCTTCCGCAGGCACATATCGCTTTAAGGGAGAGCATTCACGGAACAAGGCAAATTTAACACTGTGCGGCGCGAACGGAAAGCGTCAAGGAGATGACCTTTTACAATTCGAATCAACCCACTTTAGGTCAAATGCAGAGGTAAACAGGTTCAAACTAACTCTAAAACAAATTATGACCATGGCCTCCTAATTACTCGTAAATGAAGATTGACTGCGCATGTGCTACAAATCAATATAAACTCAGGCGGATGAATGGGGCAAACAACAGTGAACCCATCATCCCACTTAACATCCGTCCACGGATGTTATGAAGTAATTTTTGTTTTAAGTAGATTCATATAAACATCATTATCACAACCTAATGAACGACTAATATAGATCTCCACCCAAATAAAACGCCTTCAAGCTATTCAGAATGCTCCCGCACGGGCTGTCATTCAAACCCCAAACACCACCAACTCGCTCCTGTCCTCAAAATCACTCCACTGGCGAAAAATACCTAAACGAATAGAATTTAAAGTCATATCACTCACCTACAATACACCTCCCATCTCCCCTATGTCCTGCAGTTGTTCACGGTCCAAAATTTGCCATCACTGTTTCGCCTCTTTGAAGAAACTCCAGCCAGAATAACGCCAAATACCCTATCCATCCAACGAACTCACCAAAACCTCACCCATTGCTATCTATGCACAGGTCTTTCACTCAAGACTGAAAATTCTGCTCTTTCATATCCTATCCTGAATCCTCTTCTTCGCCTTATCTCCCTCACCGTAACAATAATTCTAAGCACCATCCACAATTGATTTGGAATCGATTCCATCCCACCCCGCCTATCAATTTTGTTTTTACCAAGCGCCTCTGAATAAGCTGTTCCCACGACTTCATTTGTTGGGCGCTGTAGCAATCTCGAGATTACGATTCCCCGAAGTAGGCTACGGGTGTCTCCGTACCCGTGAAAAATTAAGATTTTAACATCCATTAATGTCGACTACGAATCCGAAAAGTTGTTTTCATTGTTGTTAATGTTGTTAACATCCATCCATTTTAAATTATTTTTGAAAGAACTAGATTTAAGTTGTTTTCGTTGTTGTTAATTTTGTTAACATCCATTAATGTCGACTACGAATCCGAAAAGTTGTTTTCGTTGTTGTTAATGTTGTTAACATCCATCCATTTTAAATTATTTTTGAAAGAACTAGATTTAAGTTGTTTTCGTTGTTGTTAATGTTGTTAACATCCATTGATGTCGACTACGAATCCGAAAAGTTGTTTTCGTTGTTGTTAATGTTGTTAACATCCATCCGAAAAGATCGCAATTATGAGTTCCCCAATTGTGTCGATGATTGACACCTGGATATATAGTGGTGCTTCGTAAATATCTGCCTTCCTTTGTTATAACTGTGTTGTCATTAATTGATCGTTCTTAATACAACATGGATCGGGAATTCTAAACGATTAAACGGGGAACTGTAACAGGAACTGCAACGGGAACTGTAACTGTGAAATGCAACTGGAACTGTAACAGGAACTGAAACGGGAACTGACTTGAGGGCACAGACCGTTTGTTCGCGATCGCACGGAATGGTTTGCGCATCTGGGGAAAGGAGAAGATGCTGATGTAGCAGGTGACATGGAAACCTGCTCCAGAATGATGGACCGACCATAGTTAAGCTTTTCCATGGTACGTGGATGGATGAATGGATGGATGAATGGATGGATGGATGGACGCGTTGTTGTATGGATGGATGGATGGATGGATGAATGGATGGATGGATGGAGGGTGGATGGATGGATGTATGGATGTTAAACAACCCGTCGCCATGGTAACTGCTGCGAATACATTTGCGCCCCCCTCCGATGAGACACCCTCGTCATCTCACAGCCGTTAAGCAAGACCTTCAGTCCACCTCCTTATTATCCTCCTCCTCCTCCTCCTCCTGTCCCTGCTCCTACTCGTTCTCTTCCTTTTCCTCGTCTTACTTCTCCTCCTCCTTCTTATTCTGGCGGAAAGTTTGCGCATCTGGGGAAAGGAGAAGATGCTGATGTAGCAGGTGACATGGAAACCTGCTCCAGTATGATGGACCGACCATAGTTAAGCTTTTCCATGGTACGTGGATGGATGAATGGATGGACGCGTTGATGGATGGATGGATGGATGGATGGATGGATGGATGGATGGATGGATGGAGATCGGGTTTATCGATCTCGCAGTCGGAACTAGGCATGGGCAGCAGCAGCAGCAGGTCACTTCTGGTTCATCTTCTGGCTGTGGTTCTGGAGCCTTGGGACCAGAGGCGTAACTTTGGTCCAAAAAGTGAGGGGTACCAATTTTGTCACCAATTTCACTTCTCGCATGGATACTATTTTGGACATATTATCCGTAATCGTAAAAGTAGTAGTAAATTTAGTAGTAGTCATAATAGCAGCACTAGGCGCAGCAGCAGCAGCAACAACAACAACGATGGTTAAAAATCTAATAGCAAGAAGGGCCTAAAGCTCTGTAATTTGTTTTCAGTTTTTAGGAATCAAATGTTCCTTGGGAGGAATATGCGGCTGAAGCAGCTAATTGTAGACAAAATGACCCATACGGTCATACCAGATCACATGAAAGTCAGATCAGATGGATTGTGTCAATAAAAGCAAGCCATTATAAGTAGCATTAGTATTATTTGCAGTATTAGTTTAACAGGGGCTTACATCATTTTGGTCGCGCTTCGTAGCAACTCAGAAACGCTCTAATTTAATAATTAGGCCTACTCATTTATATCCAATTTTAATGACAATTCGGCAGCCATCTATAGGCAGACATTTCAAACCATATTTAACCCAAAATAGTGTCATCTACTCGTTTTCGTTTTAGAACAAATTTGTCCATTTTGCCTATCAGCAAAATCGGAACATCAACTAATTATAGTATGTAACAGAGGGAGCTTCTTCATCTGCCCGGCTCGGATATTTTTAACCTATAGCAATAGTTACTGATTCTGAGATTGTGAGGGGACAGAGGGGTGATGAGTCATATCAATGCCGATTGCCGCCAATATGAGTGGGTCCATACAGGGGCGTCTACACCATAGAGACTTTGGAGCAAATGCTCCATCCAAGAAATAGGGGAGGAGAGAGATCTGTCAGTGTGTGTGCCACCATTAACGAGAGGGGAAGGAAGGGGAGGGAAGAAGAGGGGCAAGGGAAAGTTGCTCCAATGACTTATGGGGAGAGGTAGACGCCTCTGGGTCCATATATGGATTTGTAACTCATGAAGGATACAGAAGATTGCGCTTTGACCTACATCTCCCTACCCCAATAGCATATGACTAAGATGTCAACCATAAGGCGGAGAGTGAGGGTGGTGTGAGAAGAAGAGCATAGCCGTGGCCCAGATCTGTTGCGCCTGGGAGCGCCTCTGAGCCGGTCACTGCGGTCAGTCTGTCCGGCGACCTGTGTATACCTGACAGTCTGCCTGCCTGGTACATACTGTGCACCTCACTCTGTCTACGCACACTAAGCAAGGCTGATACTGCGATCTCTTGGAAGGCACAATAAAATATGGATCGGCGTTGCTTAAAAGTGGGGGGTACGGTACCCCCAGTCCAAAAAGTAGGGGTACGGGTACCCCTCGTAGCCCCCACAAATTACGCCTATGCTTGGGACGATCGGGTGGTAGCGGCATGTCGAGGAAGTCGTTCATATCCGAAATCGCCCAGTATCCTTGAAGAGGGCCGCAAGTGTGTTGCGGCGATCATGGGAGAAGAGCGCAACCTCAGCTCTGTGCATCGGTGTTTCAAAATATGTTATATTGTGTTGTCTACGTGCTATTAAATATATTTTCATGTAGCAAAAAGTCCTAAAGCTAGAAACACAGTAAAGTTCCTTATCCAACAAACTGTGACTCTTCATAATCAGGACGATAAAAATTTACAAATTCATAAACAAAATAAAATTATTAATTATTTTTTCTCATTTCAATATAACATCTCATAAACGTGTTCGCCGTCGAAATTTAAAGGAATTAAATTAAATTTTAAATTATTTTTGAAAGAACTAGATTTAATTTTAAATTATTTTAAATGTAATAATTCATAAAAGTTATTTGTCATAACCTAAATTTAATAATTCATAAAAGTTGTTTTCGTTGTTGTTAATGTTGTTAACATCCATCCATTTTAAATTATTTTTGAAAGAACTAGATTTAAGTTGTTTTCGTTGTTGTTAATGTTCTTCTCTTCTTCTTTAAGTTCTCTGCCCTTCGGCAGGTTTCCACTTCGAATGACGCCATTCTTCTCTTCGCTGTGCTTTTCTCTTCAGTCCGCTGTATCCTTCGGTCATCATCCATCCCAGCATCATCTGTCGCGGTCTTCCTCTCCTTCTCCTTCACTCCAATCTCCCCTCTATGATTTCTCTCAAGAGGGAGTCTCCTCTTAATATGTGTCCAATCCAGTTCTTTTGTCTTTCTCTTAATGTTGTCATCAGTGATCTTTTTTCTTCTACTCTTTGCAACACCTCTTCATTTGTCATTCGTTCCGTCCAGCTCACCTTTTCCATTTTTCTCCATATCCACATCTCAAAGGCCTCCAATCTCTTGATATCCTCTTTCCTGATGGTCCACGTCTCCGACCCATACAGTACCACACTCCATACCAGTGCCTTGACAAGTCTCTTCTTTAGGTCTTTGCTTGTTGTTAATGTTGTTAACATCCATTAATGTCGACTACGAATCCGAAAAGTTGTTTTCGTTGTTGTTAATGTTGTTAACATCCATCCGTTTTAAATTATTTTTGAAAGAACTAGATTTAAGTTGTTTTCGTTGTTGTTAATGTTGTTAACATCCATTAATGTCGACTACGAATCCGAAAAGTTGTTTTCGTTGTTGTTAATGTTGTTAACATCCATCCATCCACCCACCCACCCACCAATCCATCCATCCATCTATCCATCCATCCATCCATCCATCTAAACAATAGGCTTACGGGAGATGATCCACGCCAGAGGCCCATGCAGAGACAGAGAGATAGATAGACAGACAGACAGACAGATAGACAGGTACAACGCGACGCCTTGTCGACAGGTCAGTCTCCTATCGTTGCCTTCTGCTGCATTCCCCCCTTCGATCCGCCCTGTTTGGACTTGCTGGTTCGAACAGCATAGCGATCGATCTCGCGGTCGGAACTAGCCACTTGCGGCAACAGAAGGTCACTTCTGGTTCATTCTTTGACTCTCGTTCTGGAGCCTTGGGAGATCCAGGTGGTTGCGGCATGTCGAGGAAGTCGCTCACATCCGAACTCGGCCAGTATGAGAGGCGGGCATCATCTTCCTTGAAGCGGTCCGCAAGTGTGTTGCGGCGCTGATGGAAGAAGACCGCAACCTCCATTCTGTGATCCATTGTTTCATAAAAACCTGAATGATCCGCTGGAATCTCAGGATCATACTCAGCTGCCTCCGTCAAAGAAGCTGTCGACGGCTTATGCTGCTCCTCATCGTCTTCGCCGGCGAACTCTGGACGTATCCGTCGCGACTTACGCGTGAAGAGCTTGCGTATGAAAGAGAACATTGTAAATAATTGTGAATCGTAATTCGAGCCCTATATTAGCAAAACTGAACACCTAAAAAGCACTAGGCTATGAGACAGTATTTTCAGTCTAACGAAACCGAGCGTAGAAAACCTTCTCTGTTGGGTATTTATGTGTTTCTGGATTGATAGAGCTTCAGTCATTGGACGGAAA
Source organism: Allolobophora icterica (assembly GCA_963556255.1). Taxonomy (NCBI): domain Eukaryota; kingdom Metazoa; phylum Annelida; class Clitellata; order Crassiclitellata; family Lumbricidae; genus Allolobophora; species Allolobophora icterica. The sequence continues at coordinate 14,632,919 of OY744610.1, forward strand.
TTAAGCAGCGAATTATATAATAGGCTACTCTATTTGCGTTAAGGTCGGCTTACGTCAGACAGCATAACAATACACAGTTAACATGGCAACGCATATGTAACATGGCAACGGTTTAACTAAAGTAAGTAAGTAAGTAAGTATATTTTTTAATATGTCGACCAGCTGCCAAACAGCACTCTGGTGAACAAACATCAGCACACATGCATCAGGATAAATTAATAAGTGAATAACATTCTGACTATAAATGTTTTCCTCATTTGATTGTCTGCTTTTGGCAGCACCCGGTCATGGCGTCTGGGCCGCGTGTATGGGATGGTCGTACCCTAGTCGGACGCAAACGCCTTAGTCCGGACCAGCTAGGCTGAGACTTGAGGCCACTGGCAATCGGCATGCATGAGCTTAGTTTTAGACTGGTCCTAACAAGTCAGAGACCAAAATGGGCGTGGTCAAACTAAAATTGACGCGGTAAAACCCTGCGTCAATAAACAATGTGGTTGCGGGCGATCGCGTATACGCGTAAATGTATCTATAGGACTTTATGCCCGTTCTGTGTGCCTTTATCTGGGTCTGATTTTGATCTACCTTGATCAACCAATCTTAGATTTATCCGTGGTACATGTGCGTCCCTAATTAAGCGGGACATTGGTCCCTTTATTGCATATTGTGTTATTGCTTGATTTTCTTCATTGATTTTTAACAGTAAATTGAATGGAATGGAAATTGTGAAAACATGTTGCGTTGATATCCATTGACTGGCCAGTATTACAGCAGGTTAATTTGAGTGTTGTGTTTTGTACACGAAAAGGTCATGAGAAACTTGACATTTTATAACGTTGCATGTAAATTACTACGCCTATTTGTTACAATCTGGGGCATAGGCGTATTGTGTGGGGGTACGAGGGGTACCCGTACCCCCACTTTTTGGACTGGGGGTACCGTACCCCCACTTTTTGAACAATTCCAATCAATATTTTATTATTGTGCCTTCCCAGAGAACATGGCAACGGTTGCGTTGATATCCATTGACTGGCCAGTATTACAGCCTTCTTTCGTGTACGTATGAAATTGGTACCCCCCCACTTTTTCCACCAAAGTTTCGTCTCTGGGAACTGTAACTGTTAAATGTAACTGGAACTGTAACAGGAACTGTAATTGTAATCTGTAACAGGAGCTCCAATGGGGAACGGTAACGGGTAGGCCTACCTGTAACAGGAACAGGGTCAGTAGAAGACATGAACAGGAGAAAGAGATTCACAGGAGGAGAACAAGATTAAGAAGGTAACTTCATAAAGTCAGGTACCGAAAGGTTACTTAGTAAAGCAAAGCAGGGCAAGTGGTAAGCCAACGGAATTGAAAGTAAAACAGGGTAAGACGATATCAGGCAATGCAAGACAAATACGGAAAAGAGAATGTAAGTTAAAATATGGCGAGGCAAGACGAATACGGTAAGAGAAGATAAGCTAATAGAAGGCACGGCAAGATAAGACAGGGTAGTACAAAAAAATTAGACAAAGCAAGGCAATGTTAGATAAGGAACGTTTAGGTAAGGTAAGGTTTAAATTAAAACGTAATCACATTGCGTTTTTTTAATGCTGGCATGTCTTCTCTGTGTTGTCCCATTGGCGTTTTTTAAAACAGGTTGCCACCTAGCGAATGGTATGAACTATTTAAAAGACGGCCACCTAGCGAATGCAGTGGACAATTGTAATGCTCAAGCGTCAAGATTTCCAAGCTTCTGTAGAACTGTTGCAGTTGCGATATTGTTATAGACAGCGAGGTGAATGATACTCTGAAAAGTATATACTATTGATTAGGGAAGACGTGAAGGAGAGGGCATTCGCGACCGAGAGCTCCAGCAGGCAGGATCGGAGGGCCGAAGTACTGTGACCTCTTAAACGACTTGACATGACTAAGAATGGGGCTAATCGAATCACGGACTAAGCATTCGCTGGTACGATATTCGCCAGGGAGAATTCGATGGGAAGAATTATTGAACGAGTCCTCGAGCAGGCAGGATCGTAGGACCGAAGTGCTGTGCACCTCTTAAACGATTTGACCTAGCTAAGAATGGGGCTAATCGAATCACGGACTCGGCATTTGCTGGTACGATATTCTCCATGGAGAATTCGATAGGAAGAATTCTTGAACGAGTCCTCGAGCAGGCATGATCGTAGTTCCGAATTGCTGTGCACCTCTTAAACGACTTGACCTAGCTAAGAATGGGGCTAATCGAATCACGGATTCGGCAATTGCTGGTACGATATTCTCCAGGGAGAATTCGATAGGAAGAATTCTTGAACGAGTCCTCGAGCAGGCAGGATCGTAGGGCCGAATTGCTGTGCACCTCTTAAACGACTTGACCTAGCTAAGTTGTAGGCTCAGCGAATCTCGAAGTCTGTTATCAGCGAATCACGGACTCTGTTATGTTATGTAACTTTATTGTTCTTGTTGTAAATACGCTATGCATAGATTCGTATAATAAAACTCATCGACGAAAGAACGTCTCGTCGCTGTCTCAAACGAAAAGCCACGTGCTAAAGCAGCCTCTGAGTTTCCCGAAGATTAGCCTGCCACTTAGTTAGTAGCGCTGCCACCAAACACTGAAAGGAAGACGAAGCAGTCAGTGGCATCAACAATCGTTGCTACCTCCATTGTTCATTCAAAGCTTAATTAGTGCAATTCTCTCTTCCTCAACCTTGAATCCACCCAAATCAAGCGTATTCAGCTTATCTAAAACTCACTTTCCAGAGCTGTCACTAGAACATCCAAACATCATCCTATCACTCACATCCTAAAATCACTCCATTGGTTAAAAATCCAAGAGCGAATCCACTTCAAAGCAGTGGCGTAACAACCTAGCCGGGGGCCCTTGGACATTCTAAGCTTGGGGGCCCTTACCCATTAAAAAGTGAAAATAATGAGAAAGCTATTTTAAACTGCAGTTAGGTTTAAAAAAGAGTATTAAACGTTCTCTTTAATGATCGATAGTTCAAGCCACATTAACAGTTCAAGACAAAACAAGAATACAACAAAAATGTATTGCCTACGTACACAGTAATACATGGGCGGCGATTCCGGGCTGTCGAGTGGGACAAGACCCTCCACCTTTAACAGTGGGGGACACACCATATATTCCCCCCCCCAGATTTCTTCGCGCGTTTTGGACCTCTTTTTTGACCAGACCAGGCAAATGGTCTGGTCAAGGTCATAGCGAGGAAGTGACCTCCCCCACCTGTCAAACAAGATCATCGCCAGTGCAGTAGGCCTAATGCAATGTCTCGAGACAAATTGAGATTCTCAGCGTAACGTTTAAGGTACTTATATTATAGAGTTATAGACTATACGACTTTAAAAAGCAAAGCAACAAGAACTGCTATTCTAGAAGTTCCTTACCTTCATTTGAGTCTTAGTTTCTGTGGTTCAAGATAGGTTTAGCCGTTGATTACAAATTTAATTAGAAGTCCTTTTTTAAGTAAGCGAATGACTGTATTCTGAACAAGAAAAACCGTACTTCCACGTGAGGCTGAGGAGCACAAAGACTGCAGCCGTGTGTAGACAGTGTAGTGTGTCTCTCACTCTCTCTACAAGGCTTGTAGAGAGACATTGACATAGAGACAGATTGCGACAGAGACAGAGCGAGAGAAAACGAGAGAGACATAGAGAGCGAGCGAGTTAGTGAGCGAGTGAGAAAGCAAGAGACAGACGAATAATTATTCACATATTATTTCAGGCATTTCTTAGCACTGGAGCTGAGAGATATGCGTATACCGTTACTGTATGCAGTTGGGTCGATGAGGGTCAAATACCTCGACCCCGGCGACCCGGTGACCTAGATACAACACGTACATACACGTACGTCTGTGGCCCTGTGTATCAAGCATCCGTCAATTATACAGGCAAGTTCAGCCTGCAGAGAGGCGCAGACCTACGTGGGCCTTGATGTGGCACGTTCGAACACCGTAGGCTAAATATGTCATCAGATGGAACAATTAACCAAATTAAGAAATTTTCTGCTCGGAGGAAAATTAAAGAATAAGGCACTAAAGCAAAATGCGATACAGGATGCGCAGAAAAAATGCTTGGGGGCCCTTTGGACCTCGGGGGCCCCTGGACTTTGTCCACCCTCGTTATATGGTTGTTACGCCACTGCTTCAAAGTCCTATCACTAACCTAGAACTCGCTACAATATTCCCAGCCAAAGTACCTCCGTGATCTCTTCAACATTCAGGCAACCCGCTCCACCCGATTATCCTCCTATCTCAGTCTTTCTCGATCCCAGTCACTACTCAATGTACTCATCACAAGTTCTCCAACCGAGCCATTTCAAACACAACCCTACGCCTCTGTAATGGTCTCCCTCTGAATTCCGCGGTTTCTCAGTTCATCCATCATCATTGCAACCCGTCCTTCATACTCCTCCTCATGTTCCTCTATCTATCAGCCCCCGGGCTTTCCACTCAAAACTGAAGTCTCAACTTTTCAAGTACTCCTACCCTGACTCATCTGATCCTCCGCCTTCCAATTCTTCTCGCCGTAAACGACACCCGCCTTGACAGCTGCTCTGCCTCCTCTCTTGATCTAGCCCCCTGAAAACTGGAATCGGACCTCTTTTAGACTACTCTCTGGAGACAACCTCTGATCGTGAATAGGCTGGTGCCCTGCGCTTTATACCCCGTGATCGATCGAGTCGAACTGCTTCGATCGACTTGGCTCGGCCGGCGATCGACTCGATCGACTTTGTCGACTAGTCGACCTCTCGTCGACTCGATCGACTTTGTCGACTAGTCGACCTCTCGTCGACTCGATCGACTTGGCAAATAAACGATCGACTTGGACCGTAGTCTCGTGGCCAAAATTGCTGACGACTGTCGTATTCGTATGTTCCAGTACCTAAATTACTCATGAATTTCAATTGCACACTCTTCATCAAACTGTCAAACTCTAATTGAACTGGTAAGTAAAATTTCAGGCATTATAATGACATCTTGTGTGGTTGACTTGAGGTAATCTCTAAAAAATTCATACTACACACTCCAGACAAAAAACCTTAAACTGTTCAAGATTACTATAGTAGACTGTAGTGCATAATAAGTTAAGGTTAAACAAAATAGCGAAACAAAGCTACCGCAGTATATGATAATTCATTGTCCGAGCATTGTAAACGTAAGTAAGTATATTCTTTTTTAAAGCGCACTAGCAAACGCACAGCTCTGTATTAGAGGGGTGGTAGTAGCAGAAAGGTTAAAATAGCATACAAAAAGAGTTCAAGTGGCTTATCCTATAACAAGTTTCACAACTCAAGGCTCAATCGCAGTTTTCTTAATGCAGTTTACGCCAGTGGCTGCTGGAAACGTATGCATGCAAAGAATGTTTTTTCTTATTTTAATCACCATTATATTAGGCCTATCGGCATATATATTTCTAAAAAATTGGTATAAACAATATAACATTAAAATTTCACAGCTTAGAGAAGACTGGCCTATTGTCGTTAGCTTACATTTAGCCTTATATTTGCATTGCATTGATAAAGTATCGAGTTGACTGGTGTGAGCTGTCTATGGAACAAAGATACAGAACTGTGTGTTTAACAGTGTCAATAATTTTACTGATCTATTATAAACTTTGGCTGCTATCCAACTCTGTTTGAACTGAGTCAGTATTTGTATTCTTGCTTGTTCCGGGTTTATACAATAAAAAGTTTAAAATGTGTTAATTCTAATTCTTAATTCAACACCAGTAAGCTGTTGATTCTTTAATGACTTAACTAATTTTTTGTGTCTTCAGTGGTAAGTTCTGCGCCTTGTGACCGGAGGGTTGCAGGTTCGAATCCCACTCTAGCCGCTGCGTACGGACCTTGGAAAGTCCTTCACTCGCAATTGCTCATGGCGCTTCGGCGTGAAAACTCCGGCACAGTATTCAATGCTGTAGTCGGGAGCGCCTCTGAGTAGAGAGTAGTAGTTGACTTGAAGAGGCACTATAGAAATATCCGGAATAAAAAAATATAATACAGCAGTTAGAAAAATGTGGGGACATTATTTTAACAGCCAATGTAATAATCAATATCATCCACAGCAAGTAGTTATAAACCATACTAGCGAATCGTCGTATTATTCAACTGGAGCACGATTTAGACTGTTCAAAGACGAAGTTTATGTCGTGAGTTATAGGATTTGTAGTAAGATCACAGAATTTAGGAAAGTTTGCAACTGTTCCAAGCAAAATATTTTTATCCAGGCTATACTTTTAGTTAATAACAGACGATACGGAGTTTAGTATGAATTTAATATTATATTATTTTATAGATTTTAAGTGTTGCATTTAATGTTGATGTTACTTCCACCTCCGAATTACCTTCACACAAGTGTAATTAAAATTTACAGAAAATCATGTGAGGCACGGTAGCCACAAGTTAGAGCGTGTTACACGTATAGTACGGGTTCGACCCTCCACTCAGGCGGATAATTACTGTGTAGGGACCTTGGGCATAATGAGCAAGTCCTTCACTCAGCGCCATAGCTGTTCTGTCGCATGGTCGTGTGCACTTCTAAGCTTTGGAAGGAGGGCAATATCAAATACAGCTGTATTGTGTCATTGATTTATGCTGTGGTGCAGATGTTTGAAGTAATCTGTTAAGGAACAAATCTTTATTGTGCGGATTCCAGTGCAGTGATTTTGATTGCTATTTTTTGCGCTTAAAACTTTCACTGCCTAAAAAGTTAGTATCGACTTGTGGTACATGTGCAACAAATTTTCACGTTATTAGTAGAATAAAGATTTTATGAACTGTGCTCATGCCTAATCATTAGGTCAAGGTCATAACTGGTTGTGTGTAGGCTACATTTGATAATACTTGCAAATAGCACTCTCTAGGGTCTATCATCCGGCTCTACTAAGCGGTCGTACGAAGCCTAGCCATATATTGTGTCCGGTTACAACAGCCCGTACGCGAATCAAAGCTAGGATTATAAATTTCTTGATAGCGGAAGTTCAAGCGTTAACAATCTTAGTGTGTTGGAGTCCTTGTGAAACAAAGAAAATTAACTGATCACGGTAAGAACAAACCCTATGACGTCAAGAAAAGGTAAGGAAATTCTCCGAAATTGCATTCTTATTAGTGTTATAAATCGCAAAAGCGAATCATTCGAGGCGCATCCCTTATTTCCGCGCGCATCCGCTATAAGATCTACTCCTTGTCTCCAAATCTCAGCAGGGCGCTGCCCAAAATATATCTCGCGCTATGTGTGAAAGCCGCTATCCACATCTTTTCTCGCTCGTTGAGCTCTGTAAATCGGTTTGATCGTATTTTTCTCGTCCAAGGACTGCATTTGCCAAGCACCACGCGTTTGCCATAATGGGTCCTTCGATCTGGAAGTGGAACTACAAATAATTTTTTTTGGAACTAGAACTGGAACTAAAATTATTTATAAACAGGAAGTGGAACTAGAATAAGAATAAAAAATATTTCTTAAGAGGAACTAGAACTAGAATAAGAATAAAAATTATTTCTTAAGAGGAACTAGAACTAGAACTAAAATTATAGCAGTGGAATAGAATAAGAACTGGAATAGAAATTAATGCTGGAACTAAAATAACACTGGTAGTAGGTGGGTTTGGTTGGAGGTAGTTGTTGATGCAGGACGTGGCCCGGGTCCGTCAGGACAGTCCCAAAGCGTGAGTTTCGCATTATCCCAGAGTTGTTCAAACGTTGGGGAATTCTCGGGGAGGTAATGAAGGCGCATCAGTATCATCGATTGGAATCGATTCCTTGCTTGAATCCCTGCAAAGCCCCTCCAGGTGGGGGAGGCATACAGCATCGTAGCCAAGTAGGTGTGTTCACGTACACCATAATGGAGCTGAGGGCGGATAAGGCCATTTGTCACAAGTACACGTAGTCGTAGGGCATAGAAGGACTGACGCGAATGACAACATGATGTGTTGTCATTCGCGTCAGTCCTTGTGTTGCTGCTGACGACAACAAAGACGATTCACATAACACTCTTTCGGTTTTGTATTAACTTTCAGCACAAGTGCAGCAAATCTTCAGTTTATGAATAAATAAAGAAATTACATGAAATCGGCGCATGCCTAGTTAGGAGGCCAAGGTCGTGAACAGTTATGCAAAGAGGTGTGTGGAGTGGGCCCTATATGGGGAACTGGTGATAAGTCGGACTGCCATTTTCTGGAGTTTTATTGTACGATCTAAGCCAGCCGATTCATAGGGAGAAGCCCAAATTATACAAAAATATGCTAGGTATGGCTCCAAAAGGTATTATATAACTGTTTTAGCCTATCCAGGGTCAGGATATGCCTAACCCTTCTCAATATACTCACAACATTGGCTGTTTTTGCTTCAATCATTTAAATGTGGTTTTCCATTTGAGTCTATCATTGATCATTACTCCTAGAAATTTAGTTTCATGCACACAAGGTAGTTTAAAGTTATTGATACTTATATCATATTCTGTATCATCTTTTTTCCTGTTGCCAAAAAAATCATATAGTTAGATTTCCCAAGGTTGATTGATGGCAAATTCGCAGCGAACCACTGGCTCATAATAATTAATTCATCATTAATGGTATTAGTAAGTTTAAGGAGTTCAGACCCTGTGGCAAAAAATGTTAGTGTCATCAGCAAACATAATTAGCTTTAGAGAGGCGCCAATATTGACTTTAGCTTACCGTTGATTATAGCGCATATTGCGCAGCGACCACAAAAAAAACAATGGTATAACAAAATGCATCTACTTGAGCGGCCCTGGCGCATGAATGCTCCAATCTGAATCGAACAAATCTAATAATGATGTCCGGTACAGAGCGAAAACTTTCCTGGATTCTTTCACAAGTTTCGAATTTATTTTGACAGCGCAATTGCTTTTGAAAGGTTTGAACCCACAACTCCGTTATCTCAGTATTTGTAAACAAACGGCATGTACATCCTACGAACCTATAAGATGTTCCAGATACTATCAATGAATTAAACCAAATAAATTTACTCTTGGCGGAATTCAGTCTTAGACGGTTGGAAGCCATCCACACCTGGAGGGCCCGCAAGAGCTCACCGATAGACTACAGTGTCGGAAGGGGGAGGCATCGGATGTATTACAGTGCAGATATGCCTGGATGCATGGTGCGACCGTACGTTACCTCCAGGAATAACGTACGCGTACCGTACGTACGTTATCGAAAAAAATAACGTACGCATACCGTACGTACGTTATCGAAAAAATAACGTACGCGTACCGTACGCGTACGTTAAAAATGCCACAAATTTATCTGATCATTCACAAAGAACCTCAATATAACTATAGTCTTATAAGGTACGCGTACCGTACGCGTACGTCAAAAATGATCAGTTTAGTTCTACAGTATAATAATTGGTCTCCCCGTACGCAGGCCTAGTTATTGACGAACCGTACCGAAATTTAGCGTTACCAATAAAATGACCATCATAAACTGTGCCATAAAATCCTAATATTCTTTACACTAGGGGCCTATGCATTAGACAGAATATTAATAATTTGGTATTTAAAAGTTTGAAAGTAGAGATAATTGAACGGTCAGAGATCGATGTAATGGTTAAAATTGCTTACAGCCGTCAATCACCAACTATTATTGACTTTTCTTGTGCATAATGTATTTTAAGTATTTTATTTTCGTTATGAACAGATGTGAACGTACGGTAACGTACGGCATAATAACGTACGCGTATCGTACGTACGTTATAGAAAAAAATAACGTACGTACCGTATGTAGGCCTACGGTCACACCTTGCCTGGATATCATCAGCATAAAGTTGACCCTGGACCCCAGAAATGGGCAAGACCAAAGTGTAGATGATATAAATGATGGGTCCGAGTACAGAGCCCTAAGGCAGACCAAACGGGGCAGGGACCCACCTGGACCTAGTATCACCATGAGCCACTGTGATGGTTCGCCCCTGGAGAAAGGATCGCTGTAACTGACTATAGTAGTCGGCGCGCAGCAACTTAATTAACTTAATTAGCTGACTTTTGACTAAGTAACGTATTTGGAGGAAATCATGTATATATATATATATATATATATATATATATAGCTGACTGCATCCCTGGTATGACTCTGTTTCATGAAAGCCAGACGCAGAGGCATCGGCGATCGGTGGGGGCTCAAACCCGGCCACATTACTGATGCGCTTAATTGGAGAGGTAGCAACGTAAATAAGGCACATGAGAGGAAACGACTAAATATTTAGACAATTAGAAGCTTTAAATCATAGTTAATCAAATCCACTCAAAATACAGGACTGCCAGAATGCTACAATAAATAAGAGCAGTCATCACCGGTCATAGATAATAATAAATGATGCTAAGAAACTCATCAAACATAAAAATCAAAATTAATAGTTAGGCTACCGTGGCAACGCTAATAACACGGACAATTTCTATAGCGTCGTAACGCGACCATGCCGCAAAAGCAAATATAAATTAAACTCTCAACTTTGAAATGAAGGAAACGCAACCTTTCAAGTCCAAGGATAAAAGTAAGGTAATTAGACCATTTATCATGAAGACAGATTCAGGAATCGATGGGCGGCGGTCGGCTGCAAGCAACTGTTCGAGAACGATTAATAGGATGAAGCACTGAGACTGTTAGGAAACGATTGATGTTGATTGCGATAGAGCCGAGCCACCACGCGTCTAACCAGCTAAGTGATCGTTAAGAATATTGAATGTTACCATGATGTGTAGTGCTGACCGGAGCGGAGTAACGTGAAGTTGTGATCGAAACTTCGTGAGCGAACGGTGAGACGAACCTGTTGGAATTGATGTGAGGCGCAATGCCGTGGGGTCGCGGAATCGGCGTCGAAAGGATCCGGTAGGAAGTAGAAAGTCGTGACACGAAGGCATCCTTGCCCACTAGGGTGGAGCAAAAAACATAAAAATTCTAGAAACTAAACGTAATAGTGACAAATCGTTGCCTTTTGGTATAGTTAGTAATCGTGCAGAATATTTTTCAAAAATTTATTCTCTAAGATGTGCCCCAAAGGGTTTTAAAATTTGAAAATTTTTTGAGAAATTATTCAAATTTAGGAAAATTTCAAATTTAGGAAAATTTCCACGCTAATTGTAATTGTGTTAAGCATTTTAATTATGACGTATTTAATGACCATGCAAAATTACATTTATAAAATCTGCCTTCTAAATTGTGCCCCAACGATTTTTAAAATTTTACATTTGTAATAAAAAATTTCAAATTTCGTAACAATTGTATAAACTTAAAAAATTTCACACGCTAACTATAACAGTGTTTAAGCATTTAATTATGATGTGCTTAATGACCATGCAAAATGAAATTAATAAAATGATTATATTATGTCAGCAATATTAAATAAACAATAGACAGTAAACAATGAACAATCTCAACAGACTTATTAATCACTTATAAGTGAGTCAATACTCCTTTTATTCCATTGATTCAACTCTATTGAAATTTTGTTTTGCTACTGAAACAAGGTATTTGTTACTTTGATTCCAATATGGTAAGGATGAAACCACGTCTAGGACTACGCAGAAAATTGCCATCAAGAAATTAATATCAACAGGAGTACAGAACAGGTGAATTTTCTACTCCAAATCTTAACTTTGCTCCAAATTATTACATCGATCTGATTGAATGGCAAACGTAAAAGTAACACATAGGTTATTTCCACACTTTCCGAAGCTGGCCATGGGAAATTTATTGCCAGTGAGTGTGTTCCCACAGTGGATTTTCAAGAATTTATTTCCGTGCCACACACAATTGGTTGAGAGCCCTGTAAAACCATTGAGGCATCTGCTGCTGTGGTTGGGCAAACAGCTAGACATGGCTTCATCCTTGCCAGATTGGAATCACAGCCCTTCACAGGAACTTATGCCTTGTTTCAATACCAAAGCAGAATTTCAATCGGAGTTGAATCAATGAAATAAAATTTGTATTGACTCACTTTTCAGTGATTAATAATTGTTTACTGTTGATTTAATATTGCTGTCAGACAATCATTTTGTCTCTGGATAGGCCTACATGCGTGACGTTCTGCCCTGGCTTCCAGCCTCAGAATGAATCTCCTACAGGATAGCAGCACTAGTTTGGCTGTGTCCCTCCGGCAGCACCCCGTCCTACCTGTCCGAAATCTGTCGCCAGATTTCTGTCATAGCCGCTCGCAGATCCTTACACTCTGCGACTACAGGGGAGCTTTTAGTCCCTCGCACCTGCTCAGCCGTCAGACAGCGCCGAGCCTTCTGGATTGTTGGCCCGTCTACCTGGAATGGGCTTCCGATCGCCTTACGCAGCTTTCTCCGGAATAACTCACCTGCTTTCTTCCGACTCCACAAGTCCTCTCTCTTTAGCCGTGGCTGGGCTGGGAGCGCCTCTGAGTAGTTCTCTTGAAGAGGCGCTATATAAAAATCCAGAATGAATGAACGAATGAATTTTATTAATTTCATTTTGCATGGTAATTAGATACATTAAAATTAAATGTTTAAACACTATTACAGTTAGCGTGTTAAATGCTTTAAATTTATACCTTTGTTACGCAATTTCACAAATTTTGTACCAAATGTCAAATTTTAAAACTCGTTGAGGCACAAGTTAAAAATCAGATTTTATAAATTTTATTTTGCATGGTCATTAAATACGTCATAATTAAATGCTTAAACACTATTACAATTGGCGCGTGAAATTGTTAAAAAAAATTAATTTTCCTAAATTTGTCAATTTTTTCAAAAATTGTCAAATTTTCAAACTCATTGAGAACGAATTTTTTCAAAATATTTTGCACGATAACTAACTGTACTAAAAGGCAACGATTTGTAGAATTTTTTGTTTTTTCACTCCACCCTATTGTTCGCGCTGATGATGTGGGATGTTTGGCGTTGTTATAAAGGGGAACACGTTTTTTTATTCTCTTTGTTTTCCTCATCTACTGAATTTATTGTTGCATCACACTGGTTGTTCTGCATTTGATGGAATCGATAAACTGTTTGGCTATGGTTATGGTTATTTAATGCAAGCCTTCATTGTGGATAACTGGCACAGAGAGGATACTGGCTAAAACAGTTTATGGTGTGTTATTTATATTTCGTGTCCGGCTCATGTCTCCGTATTTAGCCAAAAGTAGCATTTTTAAAAACTTTGCTGTGGTTTGCCGTCAGATTTGTTACTACCAAACAGAATTGTAACTATAACTGTAGAAGCACACGTTTTTACACTGCGACCGTACGGTATAGGTCCAATTTGACCCGGCACCAGACGTTGCTGTGTGGGTCCCATGATCCAGCATGACTTTCCCCCTCTGCTCAGGGCCAAACTAATTAGGCCTACTGACTTTTTCTCATCGGTCTCGCGTTCCCTAAAGGCATTTCTGTTTCTCCCGGGCTTCTGTGATAAGAGCGCCTCTGAATAGTTATTCTGCAAAAGGGCTTTACAAATTTCTAGATACAGTACAATACAATATCTCGTATATTACTAGCGCAATTTTAATTTAGTTCTATCGACGGTATGGAACTTTACAACTTCGTGCTCGAGTCTATTGAAACAGTCCAAAGTCAAAATAAAGAATGGTTAGAATATAAACTCTTGGTCCGAGGGGTAGACGCTTTTAAAACGGAACGTCTACTCTCAAAGTCCCACGTAAGCTTTCTGTATTGATTCCTTTAGCCATTTTAAAGTGCATTTTAAAGATTTTTATGAAGTTTATATACTTTAATTTAATGTGCGCATAAATCGATATTTTCTGGCATGGAGGTTTTGAATCGGTCTGGGATATGGGATGTCAAAATGCGACACAGATGCAACTCAGCTATAATGGGTACATTAGCCGTATACTGTAAATAGGAAGGCAGCGACGAAGGTTGAGCTAAGGTACTGAGGTTAAGTAAAATGAAGTTGCCAACACATCCTAACCATGACTACCTCAGGTCGTCTAAAGGCTAGTAGCTTAATGGACTGCTTTTAAAAGGCACATTATGTATTCTTGCACGCTTAGCATCACCGTCCTGTGGTTAATTAAACTTCTGAACGGGATAAGCTTACATCTGACATTGCAGTCTAAGCAGTATGTTCCCCTACTCTCAAGGCCGTAGCTAGGGGGGTGTTTTTGGTGTTTAAACACCCCCGAAATTAAATAATGTAGAAATGAAATAATGCATTTGCTAACTACAAAGCCCTTGGTCGGTTGACTCGGTTGCATGTCGGCTTGCTTAAGGACGAGAAAATACCCCCCGAAACAGAAAACACCCCCCGAAACAAAGTCCTGGCTACGGCCCTGCCTACTCTATTGGTATGTCGTGTTAGGCTAAGTAAATCTAATGTGAATACTTCTATAACATAATTATGAAGACCTTGTACATATTCATTCACAAGGTCTCTGACGTATGCATTGAGAGCCAACCGTTAAAAACTGATCGTTTAGAACCATTCGGAGCCAAACATAGAAGCCGACTGAACATCGAGGCTGAGATAAGCAGGATGAAGATTCATTTGTAAACATTACAGCCGGAAGTTACAGGCAGTTTCCACATAACGACATTGTGCCATAGCGAATATGATTAACGTAACCTTCATCCTTTAGTCAGGCTTTGGACTGATACCAAAATAAAGCAGCAGATCGACCGCAGTTGTCAATTCTATCGTTAACCGCATGAAGTACTGTGATCCAGTAACGCTGTAGGAAAGTAAAACATCGACTGAATTTGCTTTAAGTGCGCGTCACCTTTGCTCGAGGCTCAGAATCTACACGTCACATATCGAGTGTCATCTGGGGTCGATCAAGAACATTTTTATCCTTCTTTACTCAGAATATGGAAGGCGTTTCAGAATTCATCGTTGGCATGTGTAAGTTTCATCCTAAGTCGTTTAGTGATGTCTTTGATTCTAATCGATTTTTACTTACGTCTCCCTCCTATGTCGTGGAATATCGTATTCTAGATGACAACTTTCAATTTACGGCTAAATCCGAAATGGCGCAACATCAATTTCTAGGTGGTAGTTCCATGGAATTCTACATCGAACCTTTACAGTCATGCATCGACGATATAGATATTATGGTGTCCAACGCTTATGAGCTGGCGTTCACAGACGACATTCCGGTTATACCAGATGATGTCCGTGGTTACCTCGACACAATAAAATGCTTCCAGATTATGCCATATCCTGATTACCCTGGATTTGTACAGCTACGATATCTGGGAAACACGAGGTATAATTGGCATTTTAAAAAGTTTGAATTTCAACGGAACAACGAATCAACGTATTTGATGCACGGTATTAGGTGTGATGAAAATAGGATAGGAGAGCGCGTGGTTGGTCCAGCGCTTAAGATCACGTCGGTACGCGACGTGACAACTGACACAGTTCCATGCATGCGGTGCCCACAGTGGCCCATAGAAACCAAACATTGGCCTTTTCGACGAAGAAATTACGGGTGGCCAACAAGTGCCAACATCCGAAAGATTGTACAGAATGGTTGCCATGTTGTATATGCAAAGCACCCTGCTTCCAGAAATGATGAACTCCAGTGCAGGCTGTCTTTTTCCGCAGCGGAGTTATGTTTAATTCAAAGCTGGACTCCAATTCAGCAGATTGTCTATCACATGCTCAGATGCTTTGCCAAAAGAGAAGTAATAAAAAAGATCGTCCAAAGGAAGACGAAGTCCTCTGTACATATCACTTGAAAACACTGATGTTGTGGTCTTCTGAAGACAAGTCACCTGAATGGTTTAATTCCTTGTCTGTTATTGAAATTTGCTGTAATTTATTGAAGAAATTATCAAAATGGCTGAAAATGAGCTATTGTCCGAACTATTTTATGCCACAAGCAAACTTGCTTAATGAACGCATGAACCAGAAAGTAGCTGACGAAACTATTAAATGTCTGCGTAAATTTAGCCATTTTAACATTCTTAATGGTTGGTTCATAGCTAACTACATACAGCCAATCTTAGAGTGTGTGCATAGATTGCATACCTTTGAAAGTGCTCCGGAGACTGTGATAGATTTTGGCCAGTGGATGTTGCGTATCTGCCAAATCATGGATGATGAGAAACTCAAAAACTTTGACGATCTGTTTATGTACAGCTTGTGGCACTGCACTTGGCGTTATTTTCGAAAAGGAATAATAGAAGAAGGCTACCCCTTCCGCAGCTTCACGAATGTTATTGCTTTCAATTCGAGGAGAAGATTTGATCGATGCTTTATTCTATCCACAGTCGAGTTCTCATCAAGTTTCCGACACCTGATGAAAGTGATGTTTAATTTGCAATTGGCCAGTACATTTCAGAAACCTACTTATGATTGCGACCCGTTAACTGAATTCATTAAAGAATTTTCTTGGCAACCGAAAATCGTAAGGTGTAAGCATCATAACTTTCCAAAACCCAGTAAGACATGTCTTGACAAAAGTCTAGTACTTTTCCTCAAAGATCAAGATCTCTTGGAAAATTTAACTGGGTTAAATAGCATTCAAGAATCTAAGCTCGTATCTCAGTTGTCGAAAGAACTTCTACGAAATGCGTTATACTGTGGTGATTCTAAGTCCAGAGCTATCAGAGACGCAGCACTCGTCTACCTTGCTGCCCTTTATTTTTCGGAATCGGATTACGACACTACCGTAGACTGCTGCTCGACAGTTTTCATCAATCAAACACCGGAGGAGGAAGAAGAGAAGGAGATGGAAGAGGCTTGGGAGAAAGAAACGTTGAATGCAGGCTGTTTGTTTTATATTGATGATGTTGTTAGAATCATTGGATTTTATCTTCTTTTCGGACGCATTCAAAATAATTTACAGCGCAACAGGGGATTGCATCTTCTTGATCTGCGTCTTACACCAGAGGTGTTTTCTAAATATTTAATAATTTCATCCAATGCAGGAACGCCTAAAGCATTCAAACTTAATTTGGAAGTGACAACATTTTTCTTGGATGAAATGTTGATGACCATAACAACTCGAAAATCTTTCAGAATATCAAGAAAGACAGAAAGCGTTCAATGTGTTTATCAGAGAATCGATCCAGTTAATAAATTAGAAGAGCACCAAAAAAGCTTTATTCCGCATGAAAACGCCATTATTCATTTGCTCATGGAATATTCCTTAGAAAACTTGACATCATTTTACAATGCGATTTGCAAGGATTTCGATTTTCAATGTTGTATCGTTAATTGTTACCATGCTGCTTATCTATACAAGTGTGGTAAATATCCTGAAGTTAAGCATCTGTGTGAACGAATTCTCAACGAGACTGATCTAAAAAGCGATTTCAGGGAACTTGCATTTGCAAATATAATGGTTTTGCCGCCGTTTGACTCTTATTTTGACAACGACATTCAATGTCTGCTTGATTTCCACACACTTTTTTGCTACTTCTTGCCTTCAAACGAAGATTTGCGAGAAATAGAGGACACATCTGTTTCAACGTTCGAGAAAAAATTTTTTGCCAGAGAGATTTACAGTGATGATCCTATACTTTCTAATGTTCTTTTCTATGAATATCCTGTGAAGTGTCAATATTTTCTTGGACGGCAGTTCCTGGCAAGATACTTGATAGTTAGATGATTGATCGACTGTACTCATTCCAGGTCAGAAGTGATGTTGGAATTTGTGGCTCTGAAAAGCCATCTTCCATTTGAACACATCATACGTTGCTTTGTTCAGGAAAGCCTTCGACGACTTCAAAATGGTACTTAATGTAATAGGCCTAGTATTTTAGTAGACATAACGAACTAAATATGTTACATGTGATACAGTTTTGAAGATTTATAGGCTATTTGAGAGAGGTAACAACTATTCTAAATTGCGTCGTGTGAACTCTTGCAATACATTCTAATTATCCTCTGAAATTTGCACTGCCAAGTACAAACCACTATGCTTCTTATAATAGGAACTTGCAAGTTTTGATTGAATCATGCTTGTTGCTAAGAATTACAGCTGACGGAAAAGAATCCTAATGGTTTCATCGTTTCTGCAAGTTAGAAGAGCACTAGTAGAATGAATAATAAGAAAGAAAAGTGGTAGACAGTTTACAGTAATTTGTTACCTTAGTCGTACTTTTAGACTTTTTGAACATCAGGCCGAATGTCCACAATTCTTATTCTCTCCTGTGGTCCATTCCTGCAATCAGTCATTCCGTTGGAGCACGTGGCTCCGAAGACATTGTTTCGGGAGATCAACATGTACCTTTGAAATCGGAGTTCGATAGTCTCGCCACCTGGTAGTCCCAATTCTCAACAGGCGTTCGTTGCCATTTTCTTGTCGAATATGTAACGGCTGTATTCTAGCACAGTCTTCGGTTGCTACTGCAGATCAACCCGGCTTGCCAAGGTGTAATTAGTTATTTTTCTGAGACTCTGGAAAAGTCAAAATTATTTACCTATGTTGGTAAATGTCCTTAGGCTGAAATTTTATTGAAGTGCATGCTCTTTGAATAGTGCTATCTTGACGAATGCCTTAGGATCTCAATGCAGTCTACAGTTTTCGAACCACATGACTCTTGGAAGGCTCTTAAGGATGATGCAGCTTTTGTGTAGCGCAGAAAAATTTCGTAGCTTTACATTGCATTAGTATTGTAGTAACGGGTGTCAGATAGCACTGCTTTCTGAGTGATTCTTCACTAGCTTCTCTGTGATTCGTTGCGGAAGATTAGGCCTGCCATTCAACTGTTATTGGGGTACAGCATTTGCCTTTTATTAATATTACCTTAAAATGGTCTCGGATTAGATTATTAGATGGTATAGGGAGCCAGAAGCAATGAATGAGAATGAGTGTACTGGCTTCCTGGTACCAGCTAGAACAAGCTTGTCTGTGATTCTTTGATTCGGATTTGGCCTACAATTCATTCAATCGACATTAGGTTAAGATATTAGTTGTTTAGAATTGACCGTTATCGGGTTAGGTTTTCCTGGTATCAGGAAGCATAGCCAGTGACTGAAACCAAAGCACTAGCTTCCTGATAGAAGTTTGTGCTAACGTTTCTGCTGGCGTTTATCTGATCCTTGATTGCTGATTAGGCCTACCATACAAATAATTATGTGTAATCCTCATTAAGTTATCAGATTAAACGGAGAAGTATCCTGTTGCGGGAAATATCTAGACCGGAAATCAAAACCGGTTTCGATGCTTTGCCTAATATAGAAAGCGCATCGGCCAAAGCAAACGCGATGACGCGTTCGCAGTTGAATTAAGTTCTTTCGTCTATAAGTATTTAGTAAGTAGTACTTCTCGTACATGTCTGCACATTGCGCAATTTATCTTCTCTATTCGTCTCTATCCATCCGCAGGCTTCCGGCCTCGTCTCACGACATCCACACACCTCGGTCGTCTCTGTCATTTTCCGGCCCATTTTTTCGTAGTCTTCCTCTTCTCTTTCTTCAATAGGAAACTGGATCATCGCTTGGTTGACTCTTCTATGTTTAACCGAACGAACAACATCTTCTCTTGTCACCATAAGACAGTTTTTAAATTGGATTATTTGCAGAGCAGTATTGAAGATATAAGCTTAGGCTATATTCACGAGCTATTGAGAAAATAGGTTAAGTAATTAGCAGCTTATTATTGTTCCAACTTAGTCAAGTATTAGTAGCGTATCGACTCAACAAGACCCAGACAAGGGTCATTCAAATCCGTGAGTTAAAGGAACACGATGTCATCCATGTTGATGAAAGTAGTCGATGACTCGAACACAATAACAGAGCAGAGCCACACAAATCTAAACCAAAAACATAGCAATGCTAACTAAAAATCCACATATGAAATTACAGTCAATATGTCAATACGAAAAAATGGTGGAGAAGATGAAAATCCTTATGCCTAACCCTAACTCTACAATGAAGTCAGCAACTGCATCGCATTAAGGCATCTGCGATTGGAAGACCAATGGAGGATAAGCGCGTATACCACTAGCTCCACAGACGGTAGACGTTAGCATAAAACTAGGTCAAGTCTGATCAAACTCATACAAGCACGAACATGCACACATAGACAAAAACAAACACAGGTTTAAATTCACAAACACACAACCACTCACAAGCAACCAAGTAAATTTACCAACAAATGAACCAAATAATAGGTATATGAAAACAACTGTTGTAATTGTAGCGTAGTAAGAAGCGACAGCAATAGCAACAGTTGAATGGTAGCGTAGTAGTATTAGCTGAAGTTTCAATAGGTCCTGGTATGTATCGCTTAGAGTTGGTGTATCGCCTAGGAGGCCAGAGAATTAGTTGGCCATTGGTGAGCCTACATGTATAGTCTTGACAGGCTGACAGCAAGTATTAGTTTTTGTGAAATGGTTGGTCAAATTTCAACTCTTTAATTAGCATTAAGCTGACATTAAAAAACCGATCTTCATTCATTGAGAGGCCAATGAAAAGGTTCGATCACTCGAAGCATGTGCTGTTGATATATGGGTCATTATCCGAAAAGTGCAGAATCGATGTCCCATGCTGGTTTTTTGAGTTTTTAGATAATTTCTTCAAATTTTTTGCCTATCCTTCAAAGAATGAGCAGATTAACATTTCCCATCATTGTTTTAGCCGCTAGATTTTAGAAATTTTGAAAAAAATTACTAAATGTATACAAAATATCATTACCATCCAATGTCCGAGATGGTGTACAATGCATTAAATTAAGCTTTTACGCAAATTTATTCCATTACTTTTAAGAAATTGCCATTTTATAAGCACCAGAGGAATATTTCAGGTTCCCGTGATTAAATATGATTACACAAAAATGGCGGATTTCAATGAAAAAAGAGGAGTTTTGACTTTATAATTTCTGAAAAAAAGGAACTTATGATTTAAAATATAGTCGATTTCTTTCAAATTAGTTAAATTTAACTATGTACATGACTAAAAAAAACACTTGCAACCAGTTTTGGGGAAATTTTTTTTTTTTTTTTTTCGGAGACAAAATTTGTAACATTTCGGATAATGACCCATAATATATAATTCTAGTCAAGGAACGTACAGAATTCTTAACCTTCGTACGTTTGACTTTTCGACACAAGTAACGAGCGATTTGGGAATAGTCTGGATAACGAAGTAGGCTACATGTAACGGTAGAAACGAACACTAGGATGTGATAGAGTTGTTTAATCGATGACCATCAGTACAGCAGCACGACCTTGTAGTAGTCACTCCGACTTAAGGCTGAAAACTGTTCCAGAATCGGCCGTTTTGAGTCTCGTGTCTGGATTGATCAGAAATTGTCCAGGAAGTTGGTGTAAACATGGGTGTCCGGAGAGGGGCTAGGGGCATTTGCTTCCCCTGGATTTTGATAATTGTCACTTTTTCTGTGTTCATGAATAGCTATTCCATGCAAAAACGTCATTTTGCCCCCTCCCTCAAATCCCACTTTGAAACATTTTCCTCCCTAGAAAAATTACGCCCATATGGGTGTAAATATCCAATCTGCATGCATATATAATACATGACCTTCGCTCGTGCTCTTCCATAAGCCTATTAGGTTACTGGAATTTAATAAACGTTTTGCTTTTGAAAATGATTCTAATTAAGCTTATATAGTAACAGTAGTAATAGTCTTAAGAGAACATGGAGTCTCATCCGTTCTGCACTCGCGAGTACTGATTCGGTTATCAATTTCTTAAATTCAGATAAGACTAAGATTGAGGATCCGGAAGAGATAACTAATAAATTTAACAACTATTTTACAGAAATTGTCTAAATTTTGTCTCAGAATATACGTGATCCAATACCCCCATTTGAGAATTATTTAAGCCCTCAGGTTAACAACCCTTTTGGTCTCGAAGAAACAACTCCATATGAAAACATTAAACTGTGTCGCACTATTCGTTTATCTCATAGTAAGGGAGTCGATTACGTGGACCCATTTGTCGCTTCTCCCTCTATAATAAATATTGCTAGACCATTGTCCGAGATAGTCAACTGTTGTTTTCAACAATGGTATATTTCCAAATGTTATAAAAAATTTCAAAAGTTGTACCAATTTTTAAAAGAGGGGAGATGAACGACGTAGCTAATTACAGGCCGATTTCAGTCCTTCCATTCTTCGCTAACATATTTGAAAATTAATGTATGAAAGACTAAGTAACTTTCTTGAAAAAAAATTGTTTATCCCTCTCAACATGGATTCCAAGCGGGTCGCTCCCCGTCTATGCCATTATTGAGTATTCAGGATAAAATATCAGAAGCAATAGAGTATAATGAATATTCCCTTGGTGTCTTTTCGACTTGGCCAAAGCCTTTGATACGGTGGGCCATAAAATTTTACTTAGGAAACTTAATAACTACAGTATAAGAGGAATCCAACTTAAGTGGTTTGAGAATTACCCCGAGAACCGGTCACAGCTGGTCTACAGCGACGGTGTAAACTCTATGACCGCACTGTTCGCTTCGGTGTTCCCCAAGAATCAAACTTAAGACTGTTGTTATTCCTTATCTTAATTAACGACATCCCTAATGCGTCTCCACCCATGTACTTTGTCCTCTTTCCCAACGATATAAACGTCTTTTATTCTCATAAATCAGATTTACGTTAATAACCGCGATCACCAAACCGCGATCCTCAAAATAGCGATCACAAAATAGCGACGCACAAAAGCGCGACTGCGGCAAAACAGCGAGGCTCAAAACAGCGATTTTGCCAATTACGATGACCAATAAACTTAGACATAGATTTTTAATAAACCGTTTGAACGTTTCGGAGTTCAGTCAACACACGACTGAACACACGAATCGGGACCAATTAACGTACAGTTACCGTACATAAACATAAACATCAATGACTTCCAAAGAATATAAGATTTCAAATCATTGTGATTAACCGTTTGAACTATTTGGAGTTGCCAATCAACATACGAACAATACAACGCGGGACAACTACCAAATCCATCTCGAAGAATATACAAGGAAGCCGCAGAATGAATAAAAATAATCGTCGTCGATTACACTAATCGCCCGATATTGGACTATCTACGTGGAATCGGACATAATTTGAGTCTCCAGGTTTAATATTAAATTGATAAGTATACTTCGTTAGACATTTTAAAGACAGGTTTCACATGAAACTTATAACATTAAAATAGATTAGAGTCTTGTTTACTTCGTATGTATACTTCGTTAAAAGGCGATTAAACGCTATTTTGTGAGGTTTTAACGTAAATCAGAGTCTGAGTACATTGGAAATAAATCTATTAAACCGCTATTTTGTGATCGCTTTTTTGAGGATCGCAGTTTTGTGATCGCGGTTATTAACGCAAACCATAAATCCCTTACCTCTCTACATCAAACAGTGAATGACGAACTTATTCGGATTGCTAATTGGTTTCGTGCCAACAAATTGTCCCTCAGTCTAGATAAGACTAATTATATCCTATTTAATTCTCATAGGAAAATCTGTGACACCAACCCTAACATTTTATATATTGACAATATTCCAATCACCCAAACAAGTTCATCCAAATTACTGGGAGTAATATTAGACCAGTATTTATCATGGAAAGATCATATACATGCTTTCTCCTCAAAAATAGCTAAGAATATTGGAATTCTGAAACGAGCCGCCTATAAACTTCCACCTCATGTTCGGCTAACCCTCTCCTACATTCTGACCTATCCATATCTCACTTATTGCAATTTAATTTAACGTCTTCTGACCCCTCGCATATGACTCCAGAAATCAAGCAACTCATGCGCAGAAAGAATCGCCTTACGAGAAATGGGAGAGCAGAGTAAAAGCAGCCCGGGAAATTTGGTCATGGCGCCCACATAAACAAGCGCCGAAGGCGTGAAACCTTTCAGAATAAGGGGTCTGGGTGGTGCCTGCAAATGCTTTTTGTAACATCTAACATAAAATGGAGGGCATTTTAGGTATCATAGGGCCAAATAGCATAATATTATTAAATTAATATTAAAAGTTTAAAAAATTAACACATATGCGCTTTAGTTTCTGATTTGTCTTAAATTCGTAATTTTGGAACCAACTTTTACATTATGTGGTCCACTGTGCACAGTTTAGTTTATTCGGAAAAAACCTTATGATAGAATTAGTAGAAACAACTCCACACAAGCACTTAGTATAGCAGATGTTTCATCGTATCACTAGTTGACGCCAAAATGTTAACGAATTCGTCATCATCAATTCTGAGAATAAGGTCCTATTCACAAGCCATCAGTAGGCCTATAAAAGACTCTTAACTTCACTGAATTAAGAAATTTCTTAATCTGTTCAAAATGTATATCAATTTTGAAAATGACCTCTCACCAGCAACTTGTAATGAGGAGAATCTCAAAACGAATTTGAAAGCCAAAAACAAATGTGAATAAGCCAGACAATGCAAATTGAACTTAAGACAGCAAATAAAACATTTTCTTCATGATTCGCATTTAGTTCTGTTCCTGTTGCTGTTTTCTGCTATTCGAACTGTTTCACTTTCTATAGATTCAGACTGCATGGCGTTTTCTGAGATTGTGTCTTATATTTTAGTG
Source organism: Allolobophora icterica (assembly GCA_963556255.1). NCBI lineage: Eukaryota > Metazoa > Annelida > Clitellata > Crassiclitellata > Lumbricidae > Allolobophora > Allolobophora icterica. Next base: position 14,657,393 of record OY744610.1, read on the forward strand.
TCGAATAGCAAATCATAGTCTTTCAGTTTTGAAATTGGCAGTGCATGGTTTTCTTGCAAAGTCCAATAATTCCCTTTGCAGCTGCTCTTTCGTTACAATGTAATCAAATTTTCTTAGCAACTCACTCGACAGGTGCTGTACGTATAGTCCATCACTGGGAATCCTCATCGAAATTTCTGCAAAATTGTTTGGATCTAAACAAGACAAATCAGCATAAAGGTTACTGTGCTCAGAGAATCTCTGTTTGAAATAGGGCTGTACCGAATAGTTGATTATCACTATTCGGCCGAATACGAATAATTGGACCAACTATTCGGCCGAATACGAATACGAATGCGAATAGTGTACAAAATAGGTCTACCGACAACATTCAAAATTTGAAGAAAATTTGATTACAGTGAGTTTAGTATATTTTCTGTGTGCTTCTACTATTCAACTACTATCAAACAACTAATGTTTTTATTGACTAGTCCTGCGCGCTTTTGTCGGCGCGCATTTGTCCTGCGCGCATTTGTAACGGCGCGCATTTGTCGGCGCGCTTTTGTCGGCGTGCTTTTGTCCTGTGCGCTTTTGTCGGGTTACCATCCATGCGATACGTGTCCTGTGGGCTCAGGGACTTAGCCCCGAAGGAATACAGACGGCTGCGGATGTCAAAACTATGGCGCGCCTTATGTACGCTTCCCCGGCTTGGTGGGACCTTGCCACAAAAGCAGAGCGGCACAGACTTGAACGATTCACTGTCAAACTCAAAAGAGTTGGCTATCTTTTGGACAGTGCGCCGACGGTCGCTGAACGAGTTGGCCAAACCGAACACCGACTCCTCCAGGTGGTAATATGGAATTCTCACGAAGCGGAGTTATGTTTAATTCAAAGCTGCACTCCAATTCAGCAGATTGTCTATCATAATTATGCTCAGGTTGTTTGCCAAAAGAGAACTCAACAGTCTCTTTCCGTCTAGAGTTTGTCTGCGCCCAGGGCTTAGACCTCGTGCCCACCCCTTTCAACTCCCACCGAAGGATGACATGAACTATATACTTCGTATTCTATATCAGTGGTTCCCAAACTTTTTTGGGTCGCGACCCACTTGTGAATATCTTGGTAGTCTCGATCCCCACTGTGTAAAATTAAGCATTGTGTACTAAAATTTGCTTCGTAAATTGGTATCGAAATATGCGGATTTACGTACAGCGCTTAGAAATTTAAACCATTAAAAGAAAATTTAGGTAAAAACCAGTTTACAATTTATTGCAATCCAGCTAATTATAGCTAAATCATAGCCAAATGTGTGTGCTGCAAAAAATAAATGTTTCACTAAAAAATTTGGCGACCCACTTGCCAGAGCTTCGCGACCCACTTTTGGGTCGCGACCCACAGTTTGGGAAACTCTGTTCTATATAATAACATCTACTGAACGATTCAAAATTTAACAGCAATATTCTATATGTTATTTCTCAAATCTTTTATTATTCTTTCCTTTGTGCTAGCGTTCAATCAGTGTAACTTGTCCATAGTTGCGGTGTGTCAACCAGTATATTTAATGGTCTGCCTTTTAGTAGTTGTCAAATTGCGCAAAACATTCCTTGATGCTGCTATAGCCGGATTGCCTATCGATTTACTGGTTTCGTTTGGTTTGTTATTCTCTGTGGTCCTTCTCTTGTGTGGTATGTTCAATGAACTCTTGTTTTACTCAGACGATGAATGTTTCTGATAATCATCTGTCAGCTTCTAGTAGAATCCAATGGAGAAAGACAGCGTTGTTTATTCGTAAAGGCGCGTCTGCGACCTCAGATAAGATACGCATCGCTCAGAGGAAGGGAAAAGATAAGACAAACCATGTTTTGCTGCAGAGTACTTGCAACCGACATCAAAGTTAATCTATGAGTTATTGCTCATTGATTTCTTTTGCGAAACAAAAGATTAATTCTATTTCACTAACTTAAAGGAAAAGAAAATGACTTTGTGAACATTTTCAGATTTCCGTAACATAGTGCCCTCAATGCGAACACATAACTTACGTCTAGAGATAAAATTTGTGTAGTGCATTCACTTCAAAACAAGACGCACAGGCTACGAAGCAGAATTGTAAGTAAATAGATGGGCTTGTACTAACTTCAGTGAAAACAATTCGGTGTTTAATGCAAAAACAGGAATATATTTACTAAATCTGTCTATTTAAGATCGCTATGGTCCTGTGCAGAGGTCTTGCGTTAGATTGGGTTCAGCTTCCGAAGTCTTCGATCAACAACATTGTTTTTGTAATCAGTGGCGGCGCTACCATAGGTCGCGGTAGGTCATTTGACCTGTCTATTTTACTCTTGACCTGCCTTATGACCTCCCTATTTTACTCTTGACCTTGAAAGATTAGTAAAGTAAGTAAAGTTTAATGTTTTAATTGCTGAATTGTTTCAAATTTGAATATAGTAAAACAATTGGGCTACTATAGCGTTCAATAATATTTTTCTTTGTTTAATCGTTTTATATATCCAAGCTACAGTGTTGGGTAAACTCAGACAATAAATGAATTAAATCAAAAGTCAACTCATGCACCTCAAAAATTCAAAATGAGTTAAAACTCAAACTCAACTCATCCTAAGTGACATGAGTTAACTCAAACTCAGTTGTTAATCGAGTTAAATCATCAACTCACACGTCTCCTACTAGCACGTTCTAATCGAACGTTGTACAAATACACAGTTACCAGGAAATGGTATCATCAATTTATTATTACTAGTGTAACTGTTATTATTATTAATGGGATAATGGATAAATCAACTTTTTTCGAGAAACATTTATTTTTATTGCAGCAACAGCATTTGGCTAAGATTGGGCTATAACTAGCTGGATTGCAATAAATTGTAAACTATTTTCACCTAAATTTCCTTTTAGTGGTTTCAATTTCTAAGCGCGCTATGTTAATCCGCATATTTCGATGCCAATTTACCAAGTAAATTTTAGTACAAAATGCTCAATTTTACACAGTGGGTACCGAGAATGTCAAAATATTCACAAGTGGGTCGCGACCCAGAGAAGTTTGGAAACCGCAGGTATAATGTATATTAGTGGCTTACCCTCAGATGCCTGACGAAGTTACTGGTAGCCACAGTTGTTCCGCTAAGAGATTTATTAATGCAATTTTTGCATTTAGCAACAATTTTTCCATCACGCCTACTTGTAACAGAATAATATTTTCCATCAGCAATACACGGTACTTCAGCCATTTTGTTCTTAACTGTTCACAATATACAAAATATGCAGTGCTTAAACACTGTCCGCCCGACGGTGCTGGCCGTGCTTACGACCTCCCTGCACTCACCAGTATGGAAAACTGACGATATAAAAAACGGCTTGTTTCAACATAATATGTGCCGAGTGCCGAAATAGTGAGTTGATTTGAAATAATTGACAGTTACAACTCAAACTCACAGAAACTATGAATTAAATCAAACTCATAACTCACACTCTTTAAGGTGAGTTAACTCAAACTCATAAATCACAGCAAGTGAGTGAATTCATGATTTTCAACTCATCTGAGTTAACTCATACCCAACACTGCTAAGTCATGCTGCTTATGTTGAGGTCATGCTGCTTTATGCGTCAAACTCAAACATTAATTTCTTCGACCTGCTAAATAGCTCCCATGACCCTGACGCGATCTGCTAAAGTTGCATAGCTGGCTCTGCCACTGCTTCGGACTAGTCGAAAGCAGAAAATTTAGTAACAGAGTTAATATCCAGAGGGGAGAATACCGCTGAGCGTCATAAAGAGAAGGATATTAACTAAATTAGACACACAAGTGCGCTCAATGCAAACGTGGAAAGAAAAAGAAGGGAAGATTTTACATAGATCGAAAGTTTGTCATGACCGAACGATGGATGTGTAATGAATAGCAACATGCAAAGAACAGGCTATGTGCTAAGTGACAGCTTTATATGCATTGAGTATTGAATGGTTTTGATGGAATTTTATACGACTAAGCTTATGAAGCGTTTATCAATAATTCATGTTGTTGTTTTAACTTGAAAGACATGACCCAGATGGAAAAGTCAAAGATGAAGATTATTTTGTGTCTGATGATTTCTACGGCTACAGTCTCTATATACATCATGAATATGTATATGACTTGGAAGTCTTCAGTAACAAAGAAAGATTTTCAGAGTCAGATGCTAAAAAGAATATCTTCTTATCGCACAGAGAACTATCCTGTACGAGGAATCGATCTGACTTCAGGAAATAAAGTCACCACATGGATGAATGGTGTAACTGTTGAGGGTATAATAAATTCCTCAAGAAATTATGCAGTGTTTTCTGCAACTACGGACACCAATTATTCACAGGACTACCTGTTTTATTTACCGCTTACCACACTTGCTTGGAAGAGGATAGGATTCAACAGCGTCATTTTGGTAGTTGACTCTTCGATGAAATCTATCTCTGATCCTTTAATTCGTTACATCCTTTCAAGATGCCTTGAACTTGATGCAGTTATCATACACATTTATTCACCGGCAGCAAATGCAGTAACTATCAGTCAGGTCGGAAGGATATTTGCGGCGAATATGCTAAGTGCAGCGTTTTCTGAGGTAGATATGGTTTACCTATTAACGTCAGATGATGATCTGTGGCCGATTAATCCGGATGTTTATCGGTTGAGCTCAGATGTGGCAGTGCTCTCTCTGAACTCCAACTGTTGTGCACCATTCTCACATCGCGGTCTCAATTATACGATGCTACCAATGGCCAATATTGGAATGCGTGTGATGACTTGGAATAAAATCACAGAGCAGGACTCCATCCTGCCTACATCAAGTCAAGAAATTCTCACTTTTTTATGCAGAGAATTTGGTCAAGTAGCTCTGCAGCCTGTCGTTAAAGGCGAAAATGAGGGATGGTACCTTGATCAAATGACTATAAGTATCATCATGAACAACTGGACGGAACAATATGGAAGCAATCATGTGATGTACATCCCAAGAACAGCAGTTGACAGAATAGATCGCAGTCATTGGAATGGAGAGAGTCCTCTTGATGGCATGACCGACGCACACATGCCACTACAGGCAATTTCTCCGGACATATGGAAAGGAATAACTCCTTTGTTGAACTCCTTGTATGGCCATAACAGTGCACGATACAACTGGTCACTAGAATACTTCGAAGGATACAATAAACACAGTCCACACTAAATTTATGCGTAATAATAAATGACAAAGCCTAGTATGGACAAATAATGGAAATAAGACAGTAAGACAGTAATATTGCAACACTTGTCTTCCTGAGGCAAACAATAATGCACCAATATTTAAATTATGGGGTTGTTGTAAATGAATTGTGGCAACAATGTTATTCCTGATTTGTCGTGAACTTCAATTATCGTGAACCCGCGTTCTGCGGGAAGGACTTTTAAGATGAATAACCTGTCTGGTGTGGAGGTCATAGGCGTAGACTCTGGGTGGGGGCAGCCATGGCACGTGCCCCCTTCTCACAATTGAGATGGACTGTACACTCAATGCAACAAGTGTATAATAAATAACCAAATGCCCCCATTAATTTGGACAAGTTTACGCCAGTGGTAGAGGTGTTATTCGTATTTAGGTATTTTTGAATTTAATATTCATGAAGCAGCAACATAAATTAATAGGCCTATCTCAACAAACAGATACTTTCGTGCAATTTATGATATCGGTTAGAGTAGCCTAAATGAAATGCCTGTGTCCGTGACATTCGAGGTTGTCGATTAATCGAACTTGAAGTCGTTTTGAAGCGCAGAGACACAAAAAAAAACAAGATACAGTATTTTATATTTTAATCCGTTTCATATTAATCAAACTTAATCAATAGTCGATAACATCAGGATTGACTCTAGTACAAATCGGCCTACTTTTATGGCCAAAATTACGACTAACACAGCTACATATATGTAAAGTTTCATCGTTACCAATAGATATGAACATTTTCAACGCAAACATTAAAAAATACACAACAAAGTCTCAATAGCTGCCCAAACACTATATGAAATTCTTCTCGACTGCCTTATATAATTATGTTCGTAACGTCCTTGTCAGCAGACGAGCACAGGCAGGAATATAAATTACCGCCGTACGTAAGACAATCGTTTCGCTAACGCTAAAATATCTAACGCTTCGCACTCCTCAGCAATTACATGTAGACGGCATCAGGCAATACTTCGATGACGTCACCAGGCCTCAACGCCAACGTTAAGCCTATACCGCCAATCACAGACGGGCGACAATAATAATAATAACAATTATAATAATAATAATAATAATAATAATAATAATAATATTTATTCTTTAATTAAGCGCCTGCAAACGCACTGCGCTGTACATGTACATGTTATGCGATAAATCTTAACTGCTAACAGAACAGACAGCCTGCAATACACGGCGCAATTTGCAGCCTACAAAGCATGTCCGCCTATGGGACTCGATCTCTGTACCTCTCGCACTCTACGCCAGATGTTATCCAATGCGCTATCGGGACATGCTCAAGCGATTCAAAAACCGATGATTCATCGATATTACGTTTTCAAAAACAGATCCACAACAAAAGCACTTTTCCTTATCATTCCTAAGCATCTATATAAAACTTGCGGACTTTTATTCGGAAACTTCCGCTGTCAAGCCCCATAGCTACCTGAAGTAAAAAATAACCTGAGATTTCATGTAATCTTTTGTCGAACACAGAAAAATGAGGTCTGCCTGAAAATAACATTTTAAAGAACGAAATAAATTTCAACGATGTGCCACGGCATTCATTTCCTTCCGATATCTCAATCAGAGGCGCGTTTCCGTATACGTGCACTAGGCGCGTGCCTAGGGCCCCAAATCTCGGAGGGCCCCAATTTAACGAATGAAATTTTCTTTTTAGTTATAAAGAAACATTTTGAATTTTGAATTATTTTAGATATAACCTATTTTCTATTTTTTACAGTATAGCATTCACATAAAAGTATAGGCCCTGCTATTGCAATTTATGATTGTTTTGTTCATTTGGGCTAATAATTCATTTTTGTGCAATTGTGCAAAATAACATGAAGTTCAGAAGGACCCCAAAAATGTTTGCGCCTAGGGCCTCGCTTTCTGTAAACGCGCCTCTGCCTGTTTCATTTACTGCCTCCTTTGCTGAGCTCCTATTCGCTCCCTTCTTTCTAATTCAAATTGCTATTTTTGTAATTTGATTTTGTGTCCTTCTGCTCTAACTCGTCTTCTTTTAGCTTTCTGTTTTGCTTCGGCCTGTTGCTTATTCACCACTTTGAGATCTTCCGATTGGCGTCGTAATGGAAGATGACTAACAAGATACGTATACCAGAGAAATTGGCCAAAACACGCAACGTACTGCTTCTAGAATTCTAAACCTCGATCTTTTGATTGTCGTCTTGTGTCATTGGCTCAATTCGTTCGTGCTTGTGATTAAGCAAACCTTGCTAGTCTCCAAGCACAATGCCAACGACCTCCAGAGATCTCAATCAATCGAACGTCGAATCTTAGTCCCAGATTTGCTGCATAGCGTACACTCGAGTGAAATCACAGTCTTTCCACTTTCTTTTAGGATAATTAAATATATAAATAGTTTTAACATGATATTGCTTCTGTCGTCAAAATTGAAACTCTACACATACGCTATTTGTATCGTGGTCAATCAATCGTCAATGATAATTTTTACTCAAACAATCAACTGAGAGAAAAACATTGCTGCTCTGCTTTTTATTTCTGCACTAGTCTCAATACGTAGCCTACATAAACGCATTGAATACCTCATCTCTGCCGAGTCTGCAAGACATGTCTAGGTTTGCCTAGTGATGTAGTACTCGATTACGGCCAAGGACTTGAGTCCTACTAGAAACCGATCTTCTGCGGACTCAGACTTGGACTTGAACTCGGACTCGAAGCCGTTGAACTCGAATATGACTCGCTGACTTGGTTTCCGAGTCACGATTTCTGAGCAGAAAAGGCAACTGTATTGTTCCGACTACTCTTAGTGTCAATTACAGTTTTAGCGTTTCTTGCCACGATGTGTTTTGCAGTGGAACAATTTTTATGCATCATAATCGTGCCAGATTATCGAACAAAACTTTATCTAATTCAGTGTTTTTGAAGTGTAATTTGGATAAATTACATTAGCAATTCTTTTTGCACAAATGATGTTGTTAGTTTTTCTATGCCACTGAATTGCGTGTTTCAGTGTATTTTGATGTTGATGGAATTCGACTCGGATTTAGACTAGATCTTCAATGACTGGGACCGATCCAATGATAGATTGCGCAATCAAGGCAACAACATTTGGATTCATTGACCATACGTCATGAAAAGTCCGCTCAAAGTATATCAAACAACGCAAGACAATTTGTCTCTAAGTTTCTTGAGCAGTAAAGACTTTCTGTAACTGCATTTGCTATACAACGTCTTATCCTCTCGAAAACGGCGAGGCATGGCTAAGCTTGCCTATGGATCGCCAACGACAGGCAAAATATCTAAAGCTATCGCTGGCTAGTAATAACCCGCGATTGCGCATGAGTAGCTAATCAAAATTATTCTAGGTGGTGTTGGTAAAGATCCCGCTCGACTAACCAGAGCCATGCAGCGTCAATCGAAATTACGTCGACAGCAATATTGAAAGTTTTCGATGAATCAATAATATTGTACTTAGTCACGCTGCCGTTGTCAAATTGGCAGACAAAATTCTTTTTTTTATATTAAATCAAGAGGTTCATAACGACAGCCACTTATATTGCCTTCTTATATTGAACTTCCATATGTATTGCATAGGGGGCCATCCACATATTACGTACGCACTTAGGGGGGGAGGGGGGTCGGATTTTGGCGATTTTGCGTACGGGTGCGAACGGGGGGAGGGGAGGGGGGGGGTAACAAAATGTGTACGTACCCAAAATAAATTTCTAATTATGACGTCCACATTAGCCTATTTATAACTCTGTATTATCCTATAGTCGTCCCATGGCATTTTATTACATTATATAAAAGCCATGTGCAGTTATTCTGTGCTGTGAACAACACCTATAATTTGTCTATATTGGCCCTTCAATAATCTGGCCTAAAGTGCAGACCGGCTGCCTGGAGACACTTTCTGCAGCTGGTCATCGGGGGGGGGGGGTGCGTCAAATGTACGTACTCAGGGGGGGGGTGGTGGAAGAAAGTACGCTTGCGAACAGGGGGGGAGGGGGTCCAATTTTCCCGGATTTTTGTGTACGTAATATATGGATGGCCCCTAGCCCTGTGCCGTACAACTGTATTTGATATTGCCCTCTTTCCAAAATTCAGAATTGCACACACGTCGACTATGCGACACAACATCGATGACTCTGAGCAATTCTGAGTGAAGGATTCGCTCAAGATTCCTTCACAATCACCGCCCCAGTGAAGGCTCCAACCCAGTCGGCTACCGTACCCCTCGACGGAAGCTCTGTATATTGCTGCAAATGTAACCCAAATTATCAGTTAAGCACAAAATATAGTGTGCTGAGAAACAGAGTCATTTCAATGCATTGGATATCTCTTTATATGGCGCCAAACACCAATTTGTTTGCAAAAACACGTTTATGTGTGACTCATTGTGACATAGTACCGACGTTTGAGTGCGAGAGCGCCTACGTGATAAACCATGCTTGCCGACCCCAGACAAACGTTAGGGAAATAGCTGTTGCTACTGACCTAACGTCCTCCATTTTAATGGCGTCAAAGGGGTGCTGGGGAGTATAATGGCTAGTACGCTGAACTGTAAATCGAGAGGTTCGGGGTTCAAACCCCGGGAGGACAGAAATGTGGTTCGAGATTTCTGATCCGCTTGCGCCACTGTCCAACTCAGCTATAATGAGTACACTGAACGTACACTGTCAGAGGAAGATTAGACGGCGAGGGAGAAGACTATGAAAATGAAGTCGCTAACACTTCATACCGACGTTCACCAATAACTCTATCAACGAAAGGTTGACAAAGCTTCTGATGATCACTGGATCGTGTATTACGGGCAGAGAGTGATATAATCAAGTTTTCGAGTAGAATAGGTAATAATTAAAATCATTCACCCGAGACAGGAAGCCAGTGAAGTTGTAAAAAATGTCAAAATATAGACATTTGCTTATACAGCGAACAAGGTTGTGCTGTCATGGTTTGCACTCGCTGTAGCCTACTGATATTGTATAGAGAGTTGTGGACTTGTGGTATACTCTTTAATTTATTCAACGCCCACGCGACGTAATAAGGACAACGTGTAAGTAATCCTGACAACCCTTATAACACGACGCACGGTTAGCAAATAAGGTGTTGCCTTGCGCTTAGCTTTCAAGTAGAGATTACAATTCCCATCCTTCTCAATAGTTGCCAATTTTCTTTGAGTTTCAGTCTCTATTTAATAATTAATTGATCTTTCTTTTTCTTTCGTCACTCTCGATTTGTGTTAACTGCAGTGTAACTGCTATTGCAGTATTATGTTTAAAATAATAAGCATGAATACTTATAATTTCTTTTTAATTATGCAGTAAAAGTATCAACGGCTTACTTCCTGAGTCAGTTCAACGTCCAAAATGATGCGTATATATCGGGTTCTAAACTGGTTTCTGGTTACTGTAATGATTCTCGGTCTCGTCTACTTGAAATATAGAAACTACGGCATACATTTTGCACAACGCTTGTCGTATAATGAAATCGATTCCGAGGAATCTAAGACGAGTAGAATTCAGCTAACTGCAGAATTCAGAAAAAGATTTGGCGATCGAATTGACTCATTAGCCAGTAGGAAAGCTGCGAGATCCATAACTTGTTCAATTGGTGCGGGAAATGATGATACCACCGTTTGCAGTTTCAAAAATTCGTCCCAACAACGCAACCCAAATAAACGAACTGGTGTTAGAAGTTGACAATCTTCTGGAAAACAAGGTAGCGTTGAACATTGAATAATGAGTTTTCTTTTAAGTCTGTTTTTTTTAGATATGGCCTACCTACCCAGGACATTATTTCGATACTAACTGCACAGTGTACACTACGATTTTTATCTCTCTGTGACTGTCTTACTGTGTGTCTGTTTCAGGATGACGCTTGGTATTCTTATATTTTATCCAGCTCTGTGTGTAATTCTTTAAAAATGTGTGTTGTAACGTAGCCAATCATGTATATGAAACCAATTTATCCTGCGCTAGAAAAATGTGACCACACCTGAAATAACCCTCGCACTGCTAGAACAAGTTAAACAAAGTTTCATAAGTTTACACATTTCACTCAATAATAACCAATTTTCCTCAACAAAATATAAAATAAGCGTGGCCATGTAGTTGAATATCTTTCACTACAAAAGCAGAGCACAAACTTTGTTCAAATATAAGAACCTATCTACCCAAGTTGCATATTTCGTCAAGGACTTTTCATTTTTACCTGATGCATTGGAATTTGAATCATGAAAGCAGAGGTGCATAGATAACTGTGGCTGTTTGCTGTGTAACTTACAGAAGAACGGGTTTTACATCGAATGTGGAGCCCTTGATGGAGAAAAGGCATCGAATACTATTTTCTTTGAGAATCAACGAAGATGGAACGGTTTGCTGATTGAAATGGATCCAGAATACTTCGCCGAGATCCTTACTAAGCATCGTCGTGCTTGGAGTATCAACGCATACAGTCCATTTCACTATGCCATTAAAGTACGTTAACTTTAAATTCTTAATAATTGCACACATATTCATACATGCTTTAACTTTATAGACTGTTATAATGAAGATTAGGCTTCGTAATTGCTTATTCACTAGGCTATCTTACTAATAGTGGGCTATAATTCAATCGCATGACGATTGGCTCTTTAACTTCAGTTATCCTGAGGCCATGTGCTCTTATTGGCAATGATAAAACCCAGTCGCTAATTGTGGACAAAGATTAATAGTTTTTATAACACTGCTGCAGTTTAGAGGTTGTGAATTTCTTCTGATCAAGTGAGAAAGGAAGAAGTTTTGCCGCTGGAGGTCTGGATCATGTGACCAGCGTTACAACAGCCAAAAACCGAAGCACATGGTTAGAATTACTCGCTGAATTATCAAATTAAAAACATAGTTTGGTGATGTGACGGTGTAAGTAATAGTCAAGATTTAATAATTCTGAAAATTTCTATGGCCTCATTAATAAAACATAGTGTGAGAATTCCACGCTGCCAATGAATCACATAATTTGATCGTATTGAAGTTAATATTTCTTGTCCCTGGAACTGTTTACAGCTTCCGTTTAAAGGCAAAGGTCCTGAGACGCCGCAGCTGCTAATGGACAAAGCAAATTTGAACACGAATAGCAGTAAATTTGCTGCTTGTTTTCCACTTGAGACTTTTCTGCTGGCTCTGGCTGTTCAGGAAGTCGACTTTTTCTGCTTTGACATCGAAGGACTAGAATTGCAAATACTCAAAACTTTTCCATTTGATCGAATTGACATGAATGTTCTGTCTGTAGAATGTTTAAAGGAAATCTGTAGTGAGCAAGAATGTAAAGACTTCATGCAGAGCAAAGGTTACGACATGCATAAGTTTATTGATATTGAAGCTCCTGGAGTATTTATGAGAGATTTTGTCTTTCGTAAACGTCCTAAACATTCACTGCAAAAAATATATAGATACGTTGAGCGTTATGTTGAACAACTCTAGAAATTAAGTCTAGTAAAATGGGATCACTGGATGTGATACATCATCTTGTAGATCAGGTTTATTATACAGTATACACCGAGACATGAATTTTAGTAAGCATATTTTGGAACTCAAATATTTCTTATGATGATCTTAAAATCGTTTATCCTTCAAACCATTCAATATAACTGCTGCTTAAATGTCTGAATTTTAAGCTTCATTATTCTCAACAGGTTGTTATTGTATGAGCAATTATAAATGTATGTACATTATGCATGTGTCTGGACTTTTATAACGCATGTTTGGAACCTGTCAAAACCAGAATCGCTCTATACGCCAGCGTAAACGATTCTGAGTGTCATTAAGAACAGAAAATTCATCAGCTACCAAGCAGTGTTCAGATAATTAATCAGAAAATTCATCAGAGGTTGGCATGCACACACAATCGACAGATTTCGATGAATGAATATTCGTTTATTGAAACATCATAGCTGACATAACGCGAGAACAAGTTACAGAGGTTATAGTCTCACGAGCAGCTAATTAGCGTCAGTAGGCATTCTTGTAGAGAATACGGCGCATAAAATTGTTATAATCGTGTTCGTGTAGGGTAAATTTTCAAGAGATGACAGATGACACCGTGTTGATTGCTTATGGACTGTGTTGTGTCAAGAATGAACAAGACCGAGAGGAACAAACCGTTGATTCACCATTCAGGAATTCCTATGTTGTGATTGGCTGGAAGATGGACACATGCGGCGGAGGTTGTTAACCAGACAAAGAGAAATAAAGACCGACCACTATGATGCTGTAGTCGCAACTAGAAATTTCTATGGCGCCACCTTATTAAGGGAAGCTAATTTGAAGCGTTTTCTACGATCCGATACTGACAGACATAAGAAACCCAAACAGACAGACAGAGAGGCAAACAGACACATAAGAATGCAGACACAGCCACAGGCAGGAAGACAGATATGCAGGCACACACAAAGATAGACATACAGTGTCATGCACACAGGCATAGGGACGTGGTATCGACGTACCGATAGAATGTGTTATTTCATCGCTGCAGATTGTAGGCCTATGCTATAATTGAATAGAACATAGTAACGTCTGAATCGCCTGACCAGGCCTGGGTATTTATACAAATGAAGGACTTGGGACTTAAAGGACTTCAAAAACAAGCTTGAACAGATAGCTTTGTATTGTCCAGACCATGCGAATTAAGACAGAAACAATTGTTGAGATAGTGTGTCTAAATAGAAAACTAAGCAAACAAGTTAATGTCATGCTATCAATTAATTAGCCAACAGATATTATATTGATCTTTTTTCGACAACCTTCCAAAGATGTCATTTAATCAGGTTTCGAAATGTCGACTCGCCTGATTTATAGCGTAGATTAGTTTTAGAAAGGACCCAACACACTCTTTCAATTCTTAAGTGTAGTTAGCGAACGAACATTTCAATAACTACAGTGCTTTAATCATCGTCGCTACACATTATGAGTCTATCAACGACATCTCTAACTCATATTATCAATTCAGCTCACGATAGACTGTCACTATACCAAACAAACAATGCTTTGCGACTGCCTTTAATTGGCTCCCTTTGCAGCCGTCTTTCTCAGGAACACGCGTAGGTCTACTATTCCATCTTACTCGGCTCGAATAACAGTATCGTCTTCTATTAAGACGCACCTGTTTAAGTCCCTTAGACAGCTACATTTCCTGCATTTCTGAGAGGTTCTGAAATGTGCTACAATCTATAAATATAATATATATATATATATATATATATATATATATATATATATATATATATATATATATATATATATATATATATATATATATATATATATATATATATATATATATATATTAGGGTGATTCACGCCGCCATGGGAAAAAATTTTTTTTCCTGATTTGCTGACATAGTAGATTATTTTGTTCCTTTGGTTGTTCTGAACAATACAGCAAAATTTTACTGTAATCTATCAATGTTTACTGGTTGCTCAACGACCTCATTTTCGAGATATGGTCCCCATGGAGAAAGCAATGTATTTGCCATTAATGAGACCCTCGAATACAATGATATAATTATATTGGGGTAAAATCTTGGGATGCATCGTTTCAGACAGCTATATGCATATCATAAGGTCAGATGGATGGCTAAGGTTAGTTATTGCTTCAAGAATTATCTTTTTAGAGATCAATTTCAAATAAGCTTCTCGGAAAAGAAATACCATTGAATTCTGTTTATTTGCAAGTCAAATATATGTGAGAGCATGGATAGCTTCGGTGGCATCTGATGCACCAATTAATGACTTCCAGTTGTATACAAGCAGATCAGGCAGTATACATCAATTAACAAGTTGTGTCTGAGGATGCCAAAAAAATACAATCATCTGTGGTAAATAGGACCTGAACTGGTCTCTGGCTTTCTTTCTGACAATGCATCATTGGACTTGAATGCAACATTATTGCTGGCATGCGTCAACATGGCAAAAACTGAAGAGTCAGAGGCATTAAAATAGATCCTTGTATGGATCTACGCAACGAAGAGCTGAATGAGCTTGTTAATCCATCTTCAGTCTGTATCATGCGTTCTCTTGGCTTTGATACAGACTTCATCATGTCTAATAATCCAGAATCAATCAATCAATCAATCAATCAATCAATCAATCAATCAATCAATTGGACATTTATATAGCGCGCTCTTCAAGGCAACTATTCAGAGGCGCTCCCAGCCCAACCTCGACGAAAGAGAACAGCCTTAAGCGCAGAGAAGAAAGAGGTGGACGAGTCTCGAGGGAGAGACCGCAGTCCAACAGGAAGGCCATTCCAGATAGTGGGACCGGCAACGGAGAATGCTCGCTGTTGCATGGTTGCAGTGCGAGCGAAAGGAACATGTAAGTCACCGCGGGCGGTGGAACGGAGTGAACGGCGACCAAGAAGTGCGGACGCTGGAAAACAGAGCTCACGTAGATAGAAAGGAGCGCGGCCAAGCTGACACTGCCAGACAATAGAAGCAACCCGGTATACAACGCGTTGCGAAAAAGGAAGCCAGTGAAGGACGTCACGCATGTAGTCAGACACGTGACCAAACTTAGGGATGCGCCCAACGAGGCGCGCAGCAGAGCGTAGAACGCGTTCAAGGCAATGCAGTCGAGTGTGAGGGAGACCAACATAGAGAGAACAGCAGTAATCAAGTCGACAGGTAATGAAAGCATGAACGAGAGTAGCTGCGTGCTTGGGAGAGAGAGAGCGGGAGACCACACGGAGCTGACGTAACTGGAAATAACAACCCCGGCTCAGCTGCGAAATATGCTGGGAGAGGGTGAGTTCAGAGTCCAAGGTGACACCAAGGTCACGGACAGAAGTGGAGAAGACGACATTAGGGAATTCAGTAGCAAGGCTAGCAAGATCAATCTTACCAAGTTGCCTGCCAGTACCCAGCCATATATATTGGGTCTTGGAGGGGTTCAGACGGAGGCGGTTAGAAGACATCCAGGCTACCAATGAGTCAGTGGAGAGGCACATAAGGCGGACTGCAGTGGCGGCATCAGAGGCAGAGCAATGAGTGTAAGCCTGTACATCGTCAGCATAAAGCTGGTTAGACAGAGAGCAGGAAGTAAGAAGATGGCAAAGATCCGAGGTGAAAATAATATATAAGAGGGGACCCAAAACGGAACCCTGAGGAAGGCCGATCCGGACTGGGACCCAAGGGGACCTAGTGGAGCCATAAATAACAGAAGATGAGCGGTTGTGTAAATAGGAGGCCAGCCATTCTATGGGCTTTCCAGAAAGGCCAAAAGATGTGGATAGACGGAGGAGGAGGATGTCATGATCGACCGAGTCAAAGGCTGCTGTGACGTCAAAGAGTGCGAGCAGAGAGACTTGGGAGCGGTCAATGGCGCCATAGAAGTCAGAAAGAAGCCGGAGGAGGAGGGTTTCAGTGGAGTGACCCTTACGGAAGCCAGATTGATGCACCGGAAGTAGGTTATTTCCATCAAGGTATGCTAACAGTTGCTGAGCAATCAACTTCTCAATAATTTTAGAAATAAATGATACATTGGCTATTGGCCTAAAGTTAGCTGGATCTGACGAGTCGAGTCCAGCTCTCTTGAGGATCGGCGTGACAATTGATCGCTTCTGCGAGACCGGAAGGTCGGCGTCACGGAGCGAAGAATTGCACAGGAGGGTAAACAGAAACGTGGAGCTCATCTGTGATATTTCAACAGATCGAAACTGCCATGGTTAGTGTGTGGTCAAAGATGCTCTGAGTGCTCCATTGTTCTGATATCACATTTCAATAAGTCTGTAACCAAGAATTAAAATGAGATGCAAGAATTGATGCAGGTGGTTGAAGATCACTGACGCCGTGTGCCAGAGTCTGGCAAATCTACTTGGAAAAGCTGCAGTTCGCGCTAACAGCTGGAACACTGATCTACGATTGACTAATAAACACTTCCTGGTTGATTGTTACATTTTTTAGTTAACAGATATTGTGAATTTCTATTTTCTAATGGATACTTTGAGTTATTAATGAATCTACTATTCATGCTATTCAATTTTATTTTGTGTGCGATATATCCATCATCTTAATATGTAACTTGAGAATACTATTGTATGGGAACTTTTGTGCTCACTGAGCAACCTCTAAAATGTATTTGATACTGAAATTTTTTATACAGACTTTAATCTGAACCCAAAAGGAACAAAATAAACAACTGTGCACATTAACTTTAAAAAAAATTTTTTTTTGAATCACCCTAATATATATATACAATTACATATACATAGCAGTCAATTTGCAATATATAAAGGTTCAGATGCGCGCATACATAGTTACATACATACATACATACAACCGTAGTAAATAAGTCCAATTCATTATTATCATTTTAAATCTGCCTAAACAGAACATTGTGTATGGAAACTGATTGGGGTAAATAGGCCTATATAGCGCTATTTGAAAGTTTACATCATGTCCAGCGATGCGTTGCAGAATTGTTCTACCGTGCTTTTGAAGTGCACACGTGCTAGCTTGCCTAACGCTGAATTTATATACAGATTATGAGTGTTCATCTTTAACTTGTAGTAATTAATTGGATCTATCTTAAGAAACAGTTCACGTCACTGATCGTTATGATCACGTAAGTGTATCACGCAGTAATGTCAGACATTACATTCAGACAAATTAAATTACGTTTCGTAAAGTCAGTAAATCTGTATCTGAAGCACTTCTGAATGCAAGAAAAATAACAGAAATTATTAAGAATGACAAAAAATGCGCCACATAAGTAACGTCAGAGACTGAGGAACTCTTTAGGATAGGGCCCAGGTTGTCGGGTATTGTATTGTATTGTATTGTATATGGGTAGTTGGACTGAAGAAGTGAACTCTCAACCGAACTCAAATTAATGTTTCCTCGTTTGTTTTAAGATCTTGTAGCTTGCTGTTTAGTTCTGTAATGAAATATTAACTTCAGGCAACAGTTCCAATCTGACATCCTGGGCGATGTTCCGCATGGTGGTCGTGCGTGGGTCGACACTGGTGATTCTTCCAGCTTAGTGTGCATTGTTTGGCTAACTGGTGTAATATTTTCGTTCATAATGATATTTAACCATAACCATAATTATTGTTTATACCATTGTACAGAGCATTAATCAGTTATGACCATTTCAGTATTCATTTAACATGCATACATAAGACCAGCAACATCTACTGTGAACTTCGCCGACAGATACGCCATGCATTATATGGGCATCAATGCAAGCCACTGGTTCCTTGTTATCCTCTGTCATAATGATGAGGCAACTCATGTGTGGTTTTCGATCCGTTTTTTATCACTCCTCTATTCCGCCATTGCTTCATGCATATCTGTGATCTTTAGGCCTACAGAATCAGTCCTATGCTCCACTTCAAAACGCATCTACTATTGCTAAATCCATAGTCGATGTTAAGCTAGACTATATCAATTTAACTCTTCCTGAATATAGACACCACCCAAATCAACCGCCATCAGGCTAACCAGAACGCTCTCGTTCATGCTGTCACTACAATTCTGAACCATCATCCTCCCTCTGTCCTCGAATCTCCTCACTGGTTTGGCTACCTGAATGAATAGAATACAAAGCCCTATCACTAACCTACAATACACTTCAAACCATCCATGCCATCTGTCGACTGGTACCCGCTGTTTGGCTCCACATGTGTGCGACAGTTTACTATGCATTATTTATTTAGCTAACTGGTATAATAGTCTAGTTCTAAATAACATTAAACACTATGTAGGCTAGCTCAGGTTTCTTTTGCTCTGTGAGTGGCGCTTTTTAAATGCCCAAGTACAATTACAACATATACTTAAATCCTCTCAGCCCTCCTATCTTCTACAGTTATTTACAATTCAACCACTTCGCTCAACTCGCTCAAAATTTTGGAAGTCACTCTTTCGGAAAAAATTGGGTTCTCCTCGCACATTAACAACATCTGTTGTAAAGCTAAACAATCCTTTTTTGCTCTGTGAGTCCTGGTTTCGCATGGATTAACTGGAAGCCGCCTTCATGATGTTGTACGTTCCACCACAGTGGCACGAATGTTGTACTCATCTCCAGTCTGGTGGGGATTTTCCAATGGTCTTGAGAGAGCGCGTCTCTCTGCCTTGTTACGCAAACTTAAGCGACTGGGGTAATCTGCCAACTGATACTCCTACATTTGACTTGTGTTCTAAGGCGGACGATGCTCTTTTTGCTGCAATCCTTCGGGACCCAGGACATGTCCTCCATGATTTGCTCCCTCCGATACGATCTTCCGGGTACTCTCTTCGACCTCGCTGGCATAATCGTGAGATACCACGATGTGATCCTATGACAGGGAAGAGTTACGTTGCTAGATTACTGCATAAATGATAAGAAAACACTCGCTTTTCCAATTACTTATTTTATCATTTTTATTTCGATTTATTATTACTTTAATGTTTTACAATCAATGCTTCTAGCTTCTGTCCCATCGTGCGTTTGCTAATGGTGTAATAAAGAATATACTTACTTACTTACTTATTTCTTAGGCTTCAAAGGGCTTAGGAGAAAACTGCTTAAGAGAAAGTGGAATCAATGATTCAAAATGTTTTTCAGCAGTAAAACTAACTCGAGTCAAGATTTTTAAAGGCCTACTATATTAACTAGGTTGGTTCACAGATACATGGTAACAATAAAGTTCAAGCTAGAAACCAGGACACCTCTCAGTTTTTTAGACCTATCAATAGTATTATTGAGACAAAATTTCAGCTTCTTATTCCAACTGGAAGACGATGCTCACGGACTGTGTTACTTTGTCATAATTATACCGATAAATAGACATTGATTGCAGAAATGAATGTGTCGAGCATACAAGTGCATTTTATTTCAAGATAGATCAAATATTACTGTAATTTTACAATACATGTGAATGATGTGATACAAGAACAGTTAGCCAGATGGAACTGTAAAATTTCAGTAGGTTTAATGAATTTAAAATGTCCAAAAATGTAAAAAAACATCGTCCAATCTATGAATATCGAATATCGGTCGTTCTTGTTCTATAATTTCAAAACCAGGTCCCGTTACCGTCCTTGATTCTAGAAACTGCAAGGCTTTGCAAGCACTGCGTCGACAGCAGACTTCTTTGTTGTGTGAGTGAGAACAGCTTTCCTATTTGCCTCGACCACTTGGAAAGAATCTGCTTTTCTTCTTCACCATTGATGATGAGACGGTAGAATTCCTCGAACAACTTCACACCCACTCAGCCGCGTCATTCGCCACTCTCAACTGCTGAATTATCAATCTGCCTTGCTTGTAATCCTCAATCTGGATCCATTTATCGGGCGGAAGTGTAACAAAGGAATCACTCATCTTCAGGTATGACAGTAGTGTCAATGCTCACTGGGTTGTAAAATCACCCAAAACCCCTCCTTCAGTACCAAAGCATCAGTTCTCACCTTCTTTCACCAGGCTTTGCAGTCATTCTGTCTACAATCTTCATTTTATCTGTTACAGTAAGTTGGTCTTGCAGTCATTCTGTCGACAGTCTTCATTTTATCTGTTATAGGAGGTTGGTCTGAGAACAGTGCCAGACCTACAGCCTCATCTGAAAGGTACCACAAGTGGTTTTCTAGGACCTTCCTGGCAGCAATGCTGATCTCACAGTCAATAGACTCATATTGTCCTAGAGTCCCTAGGCCAATCCAAAGTGACAGATCTTGTTCTGGAGCTTCTGCAGCAAGGGGCCTTTGTCTGTGCCTTTGCGTAAACAAGGCACCAAACTTCAGAAATCAATTAATCTGAGTTTCTTCATGAATACATCAGGCTGATCGCGAAAGAGGTAGATTTTGATTGCATAGAGTAACTTGGCATCCAATGTGCATGGTGAATTGGCCCAGGCCAGTGAATTATTGAAGGCTGACTTCCAAGGGCAACCACTGTCAGCTCAATGAGCTCTTGGTTGTTGTCTCTGATCTCTGAATCTGACTTTCTTTCAGCAAACTCCTTGAGAAAACTGACGCTGTTTCATGGCGGGGGGGGGGTCTTCAGTGCCGGATATGACTTCCAGTCCTCGGAAGTTGACACGTGTCACACCTTCCCAGCAGCTTTAAATCTCTTGAAGATTGGGATTTATGGTGAAAAGATGGACTGCAACACAAGGTGAATACCTTGGCTAAAATCAATTCCATTACATGATGACGGCAGGCCAACCACAGGAGCTCTCAGCCTATTTGTCTTCCAGCAGAACACACACAGTGTTGACAGACATTGTACAAAGCTCAAGGCTTGAACCTTGTCAATTGTGAGTTTTCACAACTTCAAAAGAATATGAACGACCATGAATTCATTGTATCCTGTCCCAAAGGCTAATTTGGGCACAAAGATGAGCTTATCCACACCACCGCCTGAAACCAGCACTGGCAGGCGGTCGACATTTCCTGCTCCAAAATCTTAAGCAGGGTTTTCCCAACCCAGTGTAGTGCCAGTGGCTAATCTGGTACAAATTCAGATCTTACAGCTTCAGCATGCTGCATCCTGGCTTTCTTACGCACTCTGTGGATGGTTCATAGTGGCAGGGCAGAAGGATCACAGCCAAGCGCTGCAGCAATTGTAATGTAAAAATTGACTTCTGAAAACATGTCAGCCAAAAACGCAGCACGTGGGCACTATGACCTTCAACAAGAACTGTACACTTTTTTGTTCCAAGTACCAGTAAGTAAGTAAGTATGATAACACAACAGAAAGTTTTTCAAGCTCTTCTCCATGACAGATGTTGACCAAGTTATATGGCATCAAGATTTACAGCAAATACTACTATATGGTAATATTTATATGTCATTGAGCACCATCTTCCAGTCGGAATAGGAAGCTGAAATTTTATCTCAATAATACTATTGACAGGTCTAACAAACTGAGAGGGTGTCCTGGTTTCTAGCTTGAACTTTATTTTTCTGGACCACCCTAATATTAACCCTTCCCAAGACTCCACCTTAACACCATAGCATTTGCAAATGCCAGTTCTTTAGAATGGCTATCCAGATCTGATTCTTCGAGAATTAGTTCACACACATGCCAAACATCAGGATATTTACAACACTTGTACAGCTACGTTGCATGATACTAGTGAACCAGTTGATACCAAAATTCATTGCAGATCCCATTATACAATTTTGTCATATTTGCAAATGAATATTCTAAAAGTAATTGAATAATTTCTTCTTCATTCGTCAAAGACCTTTTATTTGGTTCATCTACGTGAGTGGTTTTCAACCGGGGTTCCGCGGGCGTCAGCCAGGGGTTCCGCGGCAATTCAAAATAAAATTTTAAGACACCAACTCAATGATTCACAAAGGATTAGCAATGAGCAGAATTCTTCATAGCTTTAAGTCATTCCTGCTTGATACAATATTCCATTATTAAAATAATCAACATTATTACGTGAATGTTGCATTTTATATGTCGTTAGGCTATATTACACACATAGGCCTACTATACAAGAGTCTACTCATAACTTATAGCCTAATTTGGAAAAGGCAAATGGAAATTCTGTAGATAGTTTCCAAATGTCATTCAGACAAAGTAGGGTATACCAGGACATTTTACCGTTTACTTTGAACCATTTGGACGCTGTGCTCAACAGTCTCGATAACTTTTTTCCATCAGTACCCGTTGAGCAGTAGACCTACGACTGGGCTACTTATAGATACCCGTTTGGAGGAAATTGTCATCCACCACTATCCACCACTTTTAAAAGTGGTGGATGACCTGACACCACCGTCAGTATACAAAGTTACGCTTTTCCCTTAACCATGGGATAAAAGACCCCGTTTTCGATTTAAAGAAATGTGTAACAATATTTGCAGAAGTAAACAACGTGTGATACTATCTAGCCGCTAGTGGCGCTAGCTTCAACTCGTCACACGACGTTTACTAAGGAATTTCCAGTTGCTATTAAAGAAGCAGACTTCGAGATCCTCGTATGCGATAAAAATATCTTAAATACAGACGAAATAAAGGGCGAAAGGAGACCGATAAGGTAAGCATGCACAGCAGTAAGGACGAATCATAGTTACGAAGCATTAAACATCTACAGGTTTGGATTACGTTGATACTTGCAACAGTATATTGTTTTGAAATTGAGATGCTTTGGAATTTCAAATAATAAGTGCAGTGAGAATGCATTTATATATGTCTATCTATCTATCTATCTAAAACATTTATATAGCGCCCCTTCAAGGTATCTATTCAGAGGCACTCCTGACCCAGGCCCAGTCAAAAAGAAATGTCTTAAGGAGACTGTAAAAGGAACCAGAGAAATCCCTAGGAAGGGAGCGAATCTTAAGAGGTAGATTGTGTACTAATTGTTCTAGGTTTTGAGTCCGAAGAAGAAGGGGGTCAGAGGTCGTTGACAGCACGTGTTAATTGAATAGGCTCGTAAAGGCAGTAGTCTTGTTTTCGTTAAGACGGGTAGGTGAAGTTCAGACAAGGTATTTTTCAAAGTCTATATTATTCCTTTACCTCTGGGAAACATTTATTAGTGGTAACCTAAAACTCACCCCGGACACAACAACCAACCCACCTTCGTTATTTACTTACAATAGAATAACTCGGCTCAATCCGCTTGTTTATCGATTTAACATTTCTCTACCTCTCCCTGCACCTCGTCCTTGTGATTTGCTAAGTGTCTTAAACGCACTTGTTTGGATCTTTTAAATAGTCATAGGTACAGCGCATTTGCGAATTACCTAAAATGCACTATATTAAGTGTTCTCATACATACATACATACATACATACATACATACATACATACATGCATACATACATACATACATACATACATACATACATACATACATACATACATACATACATTTGGCAATCGATCCAAAGATCAAGCTACTCTACCACTGTGGACCCAACAACCATCTGAATTGCATCGTATATCTGACTCAATCTATCTTCTCACCTGCTCTGCACCTCTTGTAATTCTCTGCGTAGTTACTTCAATCAGCTGCGCAAGGTGACCTGATTGTTCCTTCAGCCAGAACCTCGCTATGCTCGGTCAAACGTTCTGAATAGGTTGCCTAGCATCTCAGGACAAGAAAGCCATAACGGTAGCTTTACGTCTCAAACGAAATGTAACACAGAAAGATTGGACACAATTCCTAGGTATTATGTTTGTCGCACCATTTTGACTTTATTCAAATAAACATAATTTTAACTCTATCCGCATATCCATCCATCCATCCAACCAACCATCCATCCATTCATCCATCCATGCATTCATCCATTCGTCTGTCCGTCCGTTCGTCCAACCAACCATCCATCCATCCATCTATCCATCTATCCATCCATCCACCCATCCATCCAACCATCCATCCATCCACCCATCCATATATCAAGGTGTCGCGCACCCCGGTCCATCGATCGGAAGGCCTACCTCTCCTTCCTCCAATAGCCCTGGTGTTTCGCGGTGTTGTGAAACTTCAGAAGGTACAGCGCTGGGTTCGATTATCACTTCCATTAACTATACCAGCTTTCTTTCTTAATTTTTCGCTTCAACGCAACTGACGAGGTGGCTCCAAAGTTTATAATTGAGTCCTTACTTCACTAAACTCCTGAGGCTGGTTGAGGATTAATTTATGTGGCACGACTGTAGCATGTAATGTAGCCCCACCTAAGCCAGAACCAGGGTTCGCTATTTGTTTCACAGCACGCTTTCCAGAATCTCCTATTTCTCTAGACACATCTTCTAAGCTATTTTTTCCGGTTGCTAATCTAAGTAAGGCCTGGGTTTGTCTCTCATTCATTTCTCTTATGGCAAAGGTTTGGCTTTCGTTCATGCTCTCTATATTGAATTCATCGATTCCATTCTTCTTTAGACTCTTCACTCATTATGTTAAGCTTCCTTAATTAGACAAGTTCGATCTCTCTCTCATTTCCGTATTCATCCTGTCAAATCTCTCTCTCTCTCGTGTCTGTGTTCATCGCGTCAAGTCTTTCTAGTAATCTGTCCAAAGCAATTTCAGATACACTTTGGCGAGAGACTGGTCTATCTAAAGTTTCACCTTCCCTTCCTTCCATGTCTATCTCTTCTAAAGATTCATGCAAAGACTGAGACATATTTGTAAGGAGAATGTAATCTAAAAAAACAGCAATGTCTAGTTTCTTCAGACACAAAAAACGAAAGATACAGAAGTTAACCTATATAAAGTTAGGTATACATACAAAAGTTAGGCAATAATTCTTATTCTACTAACATGCAATGTGTAGAACTACTCTACTAGAAAGGTATTAGATAGATATGAAACAAATTCTTCAATTATGGCAATTAATCTTACTTGGGACAAATAACCGATACTTTTACATTTTCTCGTGGACGGGACTTCTGGACCAAGACCTCTGTTTGAATTTTCGAGTTCAGGGCACTTCTGAAGGGTAATCCAGTTCCACAGGACACTTCTCGCAATTTCACACGAATACAGATTCTTTTTGGTTATCCATATTTCCAGAATTCAGACTTAATTTCGCAGTAGGGGAGATCGGGGTTGGTTGCAACAGGGGTTGGTTGCAACACCCTCGCTAGCTAAGCGCTATGTAATAGCAGCGTGAAATTAACTCGTCTCACATGTACAGAATAGCTTTTAGGTCAATATGACTTAATGTGCTTGTAGGTAATTGATAATGGCTACATAAAATAATTAACAGTTTTTTTCGGCAGTCAAAGTAAGTTTCCCGGCTTTGTTTTCTTTCGTAATGTAGCTGAATGTTGTAGATCAATTCAGAGTGGTTTGGTGTCATAATTGGGACAAGGAATTGGGCTTCAAAATGTATTTAGCCATTTTATTTAAAAACAACGCTGTCGATAAAATTTTTCATAACAAAGTCTATTCATTGCTTCGGGGTTGGTTGCAACATTTTCAATGGGGTTGGTTGCAACATGTTACAACCAACCCCATGCATTTGTTTCAATAAACTGTGTTCATTTGCTCGTCACAATTAGGGCACATTATATTCAAAATATTATATGCATTGTACTAATTATTACTAATTGAATTATTTTAGTCATGGACGTGCTCTAATCACCTAATCTTTTTATTTTGTTAACCTAAATACTACCTGTGACTATGAGAAATCATGAACGAAAAACTTATCGCGGTTCTTCTAGTAAAGAAACAATTATGGATGCAGCGACAGAAGTTGTTGATAATGGAGCTTGTCTTAGACAGACTGCAAAAAGTCAAAATGCCTCCAATATTTGTTTTTCCGCGACTTAACTTCAGAGAACATTTTATAAGAGATACAACCGGCCGGCTGTATCGGAGTCGCACATCCCTCCGAATGGATGGTGTCATCTTTATGAGACATTTTATCAAACATGTTAAACCATCCAGTCCTTTTGCTGATGGACAACCATAACTCTCACGTTACAATCAATGCCATAGATCTCTGCAAACAGAACGATGTGGTGGTACTTACGTTTCCTCCGCACTGCTCTCACAAACTTCAGTCCCCGCTTGACCGCAGCGTTCACGGGCTCTCCAAGAAACATTTCGATATTTCTGGAGTAACTTGGATGAAAAATCATGCTGGGATTAACATGACAATTTATGATTTACCAAAAATTGTATCTCAAGCCCTCCCAAACTCCATAATGCCGTCTAATATACAAGCAGGGTTTCCTGTATCTGGAGTGAGGCCATTCAATAGACAGTTTAATATTTTGATTCATGACTTTGATTACTTTGAATATTGAATTTATTAAGTTTGTTATATTCTTTCATGTAGGCAGGCTTCAGTATAAGCCTTAGTTTAATAATTAGTCTACTTTCAATACTGTTGCAACCTTCCCCAGGGCTGTTGCAACCAACCCCGGTCCGGGGTTGGTTGCAACACTTTGAAGCCTTCTGTTCAATTAGCGATTGTGGGCACATGTTTTGTCACAGAGACTGTCACCATAGCTTGTTTTGGTGCCGAGATGTAAAGGATATATGGGGGCTAAACTGGTTTAAGGTTGTTCGAAGAATAAAAAAAATGTAACAACAAGTATAAAATTTGTTGGAACCAACCCCGGTCTCCCCTAACACTTTAGAAACGGGACGAACAGAAATCGTAACATTTCGATCATTCTTAGTTCTACATAAAACGCTGAACTTTCTATTACTTTACTTTAAAACGCGTTTCCATTTTATCCATTCGCAAGAATTCACGAATCGACACTGGCTTTCTGAACTACCGGATTAACTCTTCTACAGAAATGCCAACATCAATTTAAACTAGAGAAGGCTGACTCGACTAGACTGACTCTTCTTCAGAACTGAAAAGAGAATGAGCCTTTCTTCTTCAACTGGGCATCATCTTATACACGCCGCCTTCCCGCTTTCCTGGCCGCGAGCGGGGAAGGTAACTTTCTCCTCCCCTTTAAGGGTTATTTTTGGAACACATCCAGACTTCATGACACCTTAGTCCTTCTACATGTCAATCTGTATACGTCTAAGCTACATGAGAATATCAAAACACCTCATTTATTTGACCAGCAGGGCTCAATATGAGTCATCTCTCTTTCTCTCAGCAGACAAATCTAAAGAAAACAGGCGTTACATAAATTCCTGTCACTTAAATATTAATCAAATAATCTACAATATACAAATGGAAACCATGGCAATTAAAATATAAGTTTGTTCCCAAATTATATGAGTTGGTACAAAGGCATTTATAAAGAGCCACTACAAGACAATGTTTCTATCACATGCTATACAATATCCACGTTCAGCTTATGTACTTTCAGTAATTATTAGGTCAACCGAAACTGGCCACGCCAGCCAGCGCATTCACACATGTGCAAAACAATATATATAAGGAGTAGACAATTGGATGACACAACTTTCACTCAATGATTTTTCGCAGACAAGCCATTAAAAACCTTTCCCCCTAACAGGTTCCATTCTCTAGGCCTATGTAGAGGCATAGTGGTCTATAGGCCTGTGTTAGTTATGGCCTATAAATTTACCATGCAGATCAAACCGTATAAGCTTAGGCACCAGATTGATGGCTTCTCTACGTGCAAATCCCACACGGCATAATGCAACCAGGCTGCTATGGCGACGCAAAGTTGCCTCTAGCGACCGCCATCTGGCGATTGATGACGAATCATTGTTTATAGCTGTAGGCATGGAAGCCTGTTCCGGAATGAGGGGCCGACCACAGCGAAGGTGGCTTCTTTCGGAGATTTAAATCTCGGGCTAGCACGGTCCGTACACGGGGACCTTAAATGGCGTGGCGCCTATTCAAACGGGCAGCGGTGATGAAGGATCTCACCCGTTCAATTCATCAAAAAATGAGCAGGGTCGAGGCCATAATTTATACGATCGCTATAGAAAATCGCGTACATTTACATTAACACTGCAAAGTTTCCATATTGCAATGTTACTATACCCCATGATGTTAGAGTCACACACTACACAGACAAATATGTGTAACATTTATGTGGCATATCTGCCACATTTGAGACATTTGATTTACATGTATTATTATGGCTTATTCCTTCAGAAAATTTGTATAGCGCCCCATCAAGGTTTCTACTCAGGGCCGCTCCCGACACAACCCCGGCGAAAGAGGACAGACTTTATGGTGTTATAGAATGTGTCACAAGTAGAAGTCATAACTCTAAGAGAAGTCCATTCCAAACAGTTGGACCAAAGACAGAAAACTCACGATGCTGCATGATAGAGGTACGAGCAATAGGCACCTGCAGCTCACCACGAGCCGCAGAGCGAAGAGAGCGACGGCCATGGAGACCCAATGTGGAGTGGTAGAGTTCCTGTAAGTAAGCAGGCCGCAGTAGGAATCGTCAAACCAAAGCAGAAATCCTGTAGCAGATTCGCTAAGGCAGAGGCAACCAGTGTAAAACATACCGCATGTACTCTGATACATGGCCAAACTCAGAGATGTCACTGATGAGGCGTTACAACGAAAGGAAGCACGGTAACAGTCAACTGTATAATTGCACTGAATCTTGAATTCATTGCAGATCGAATTGTAAAATGATTTAATATCACACTTGATGTTCTCTGTTGTTCGGATTCCTCTCCTTAATCTCATTTTCAAGTTGCCTAGAACTATTTTGTGATTGGGCCCGATTTGCGCATCGAATGATCTGCAGTTTGTCACATTTGAGCTCCACCTTTTATATTAAGATATAGTCGATCAGGTTATGTGTCTTTCCATCAGGGAGATGTCCATGTCAATTTCTCATGTGGTTTCTTTTCTTTGAAGAAAGTGTTAATTATCTTCAAGTCGTTTGTAGCACAAAACTGGATGAATTTTTCTGCACTGTCATACATGTCTCCCAATCCAAATTTAACAGTGGTGGCTCTCCATGTGTTGTTCTGCCGACCTTTGCATTAAAATCAGCCGCAATGACGATTGTGTCGTGTCTTGCATTTCCATGCATTATCTGCTGCAGTTGTTCATAACATGTATCAATTTATTCCTCCGTAGTTGCTGACGTTGTAGAATTCTCCTTTTCTACACCATCTTGTCTCACATAGTCATATGATGTCCTATCCGCATCTTTATAATTCTTTAACTGCTAAGTCGAGTGCTCCTGTATAAGTGCATATGACCTGGCCTGGAATGGGCTCCCTATCACGCTCCGTCAAATACCGATTGGTCATTTTACCCTGTTTCTTACTGTCCTCAAAACTGCGTTATTTGACCGTGGTTGGGCTGGGAGTGCTCCTGAGTAGGCAATCTTGAAGGGGCGCTATATAAAACTACTTTAATGATAATAATAATAATAATAATAATAATAATAATAATAATAATAATAATAATAATAATAATAATAATAATAATAATAATAATAATAATAATAATAATAATAATAATAATAATAATAATGACAGAGTCCTGACGTTCCGTGTTCTCATTCCTATGTTATCGAGGTTGAATTCTCTCGCCGTAGTGTTTTCCACCGTGGCGGTGGTAGAGGTGGTATTTGCGGCGGTGGTTGTTGCTCCCATTTTCACCATCATCTTCTTCGTCGTCATTATTGGTGGTAGTGTTATGGTAGCTAATTTTTCGCATCCGGCACCGGTCCCCCGTCCGTGATGCGCTACATTTGATCATTTGTCATGGTTTTGTAAGCCGCGTATTCATCTGGCGGGGGTTCGGGCTTTCAGATATAGCGGACGGGCAGAGCATCGGTGATGTGTTTGAGATCTGTCTTTCGAGGCATTCTACTTGCCTATCAAATATCATAAAGAAGAAAGTAAAAGCAAACAAACCTGGACAGCCATCTTATTCCGGCACTATCCGTCGCATTAGTATATATTTAAACGATGAGCGTAATCAAATAAACATAGAAATATATATATATATAAACAGTCATCGTATGAATGGGTAAATGGATGTATGACTGGACGGATGGAATGGGGAACGGACGAGTGCCTGCTTTGTCTGTGTTTGTGTGAATGGATGGATGGATGAATGAATTATTTTCGTGTATTGGTTTGGTTGATAATATTATGTGCCATTATAGGAGACTACAATTGCACGCACATCAGTAGACCCGCAGACGACAGACATTAGCATAAAATTAGTGGATGCCAAGTGAAACAGGCAACTAGGCGTTGTCTGAACAAAGGCGCACAAACACACAGTCTATGGACAAAAACATACACAAAGATACATTTACAAGTATACACAAACACGCAACTACACACGATCGACTACGTAGCAGTAGTTCCGTCGTCAAGACAATCGTTGGCACAGAGTAAGCGAGATACTGCGAAATTATGTCCGGACCAATCATGGTCTGGCAGTTAGACGACGTCGTTTAAAGCATTGTGTTAACGTTTAAAG
The DNA here is from genome assembly GCA_963556255.1 of Allolobophora icterica. Taxonomy (NCBI): domain Eukaryota; kingdom Metazoa; phylum Annelida; class Clitellata; order Crassiclitellata; family Lumbricidae; genus Allolobophora; species Allolobophora icterica. The sequence continues at coordinate 14,688,416 of OY744610.1, forward strand.
AATCATTTCAACGTAATAGCAATAATTATGATAGGCCTATGCGAAACCATAGTTTTGTCAGAAGAGACGAGAAAGAAAAAAATGGGTTATGTTCTTATTGATATTTGTTTCTGCAACTATTAGTGCTACTTGTTTACTTGACGTCTTTCCTTTCCCGGAAAAGATCTCGCGTTTCTATTTATAGTTCAGCTTGTCAGTTGATATCTGATGTAATCGCTCACGCGGACCAATGACAACTCTTTCGGACACATCTTCCTCCCGGACAAGATCTCACCTCACACCATCTGTTGGATACCTCTCGTTGTCTCCTTAGAGCCGGGTTCATGTCGAAACACGAACAACAACTTTTCTCTTGTCCACTTGTCTTTTCAAATAAAAGTTCAGCCGATATCTTCGATGTCCGTTCCTTGATGTGGACTGACTATCGAATAGCTTACCAGTACCTACCGTCCCTCAATATATATATATATATATATATATATATATATATATATATATATATATATATATATATATATATATATATATATTAAATTTCAAATGACATCTTCTGCCCTCTACCGTCGATGCAATATATCAACGTGATTAACCTAATATCACAATGGATGTCATCCAATCTTCTCTGCCTTAACCTTTCCAAAACAGAATTCATAATCCTAGGCCTTCCTGATCATATCAAGAAAAGCCCTAACCCTTCCATACATCCATCGACTAACTCATCGCTTCTTGACTTTCACATCGGACCCCCCCTCCATTACTTGTGATCCATACCTCTCCTTCTCTAACCACATCTCCAACCTCTCGCGCTCCTGCTTCAGGCACATTTGTGACCTTCGTCGCATCCGGCCCAAGATCGACCTTAAAACTTCCTCTACCATTGTTGCCTCTATTGTTCATTGACTACAGCAATTCCCTCTTCCTCAATCTTGAATCCACCCAAATCAAGGGTCTGCAACTTATCCAAATGTCACGAGAATGCCCAAACATCATCATATCACTCTCATCCTCAAATCACTACATTGGCTAACAATCCCAGAGTGAATCCACATCAAAGTCCTATCACTAACCTATAACTCCCTACAATATATCCAGCCCAAGTACCTCGGTGGTCTCTTCACCATCCAGGCAACCCGCTCCAAACGATCCTCCTCCTATTTCAGTCTTTCTCGATTTCCGGTCACTACTCATCTCAAGTTCTCCAATCCAGCCATATCCAAAAGAGCACCACGCCACTGGAACGATCTCCCCTTGAATTCCGCAGATTCTTGGTTCCTCCATCATCATTCCAACCCGTCCTCCATCCTTATCCTTATGTTTCTCTATGTATCTCCGGGCTTTCCACTCCAAACTGAGGTCTCACCTTTTCAAGTAGGGCCTACTCCTACCCTGACTCATTTGATCATCTGCCTTCCAATTCTCCGCGCCTATGTAAAACCCGCCTTCACAGCTGCTCTGCCTCCTGTCTTGATCTGCCCCCCCCCCCCCAAACCAGACTCGGACCTCTTGGATTACTCTCCAGAAAAGCCCCTCAACACTCACAGTCGTATGCTGGCGCATCCTGCTTGAACAGAGCTTTTGGTACTTCTTTCGTTCTCTCCTCATTTTCTTCCTTTCAGCAAAGTCGCTACATTCATTAGGCGTTACAATCATAGGCGTAATTTGTCGGGGGAACGAGGGGTAACCGTACCCTACCCCACTCTTTGGGCTGGCGTACCCCCCACTTTATGAACAATGCCAATCAATATTTTATTATTTTGCCTTCCCAGAGATCGCAGTCAACGACCTGCTTCCTGTATGTAAGAAATTGATACACCCCACTTTTTAGAATAAAGTTACGCCCTTGGTTACAATTATATAATCATGTAACACACCAGAGGCGATTTCCGCAAATGATTTGAACGTGTATTTTATGAATTGTAACCGTTCGAAGACAGTCAGTTGAAGAAAAAGAAAATAATGCACCACATTGACGTTATTCAAAGAATTTTTTATGGTAAATATTTTACCGTCGGTAGAGGGCAGAAGACGCAAAGCAAAATCAACAATATTTTGAGCACTATTTACACTCACATGCTGGCAACTTTCCATCGCTATTAGAAAACGTTTGCTTAAAAGGATTTGTTTTGCCATTTTCACTCCACCCTACTGGATATCCCAGAATACGATGGATAATTAGGGGAGGACGGGGCAAAACGGACCCAGTTTTGGTTTCCGTCGCATTGCATGCTACCTATTCAACATAAAAATCTGAAAATATTTGTGAGAACAGGCGAAAGTATGGTTGATTTAATGAAGAAAATTTTTTTGTTAGAAATCTGTTTTTTAAATGTTGGTAAATTGAAAACTATTAGCAGTTGAACCCCAATGTCGGGGCAAAATGGGATGCTCAGTCCCTTTTTGATCTAGCTTAAGCTTAAGTTTGTTTGTCACTGGAACATGTTCCTATTCATAGGAACAATGCTTTGATTGCGATGCCTTATTATTATGGTCTGCAAATATCACAAATGAACTCATTAAAGCCACTGTAATCAGAGCACTGTTCATGGCATCATAGTCTACACTCTGAACATTGAATCCAATCTTCAGTCACCGGTTCAACGAAAAGTACATTGCACATAATGCAGTAATACTTGGTTGGTTTCTTTGTCATACTTTCAGACTTAGGCCTAGGCCTAATCATTCTGACTGTTTTCTTTTCTGATTTTTGATTTATAATTTCTTGTTGCTTCTTGTCATTGACCGTGTTAGTCTTTCGATTCCCTGATTTCTTTGCAGTTCCTTCTCATACCTGTCATTGACTTGTTTTTTCTTCTTTTTGTCTGCTTCTTCTCGTTTGACTCAACAACTGCCTCTTGTGACTTCATGGATTTCTTCAATCTTGAATTTTAGATATCCATAAGGCTCATCTTGAATGGTGAACTTGTTAGGCCTATGTTTCCCGCTTTCAGATACGTCCCTTTTTGCCCCACCAAACACGTCCCATTTTGCCTCACTACCACCATGCTTCTCGATCGCTTCATCTATACTTAAGGGAAAGCGGAAACACGATTATTGCGATAAAATAAACTGTCTAAATGTCCACTTACTCTAAAAAAATTAATATAAAATGTTACCATAGGGAAAAAAGTGAAAAATTAAAGATTTCCGGGATGATCTTAATCATTTTGATATTTAAAATTATTGGTTTTCTTAGAATAATGTGCACCGACGCAACTTGTAACTACCTCGCGGAAGACATATCACTCCAAGAGCCAACAGATTCATTCTCAACCATGGCGACATCTATGACACCTTTAGATTCGCCCAAAAACATCAAATCCCGTTTTGCCCCTTGACCCTTTTTGCCCCGTCCTCCCCTATGTTGAGTAGTGTTTTTTTCTGGGAGAAAAGGTTCCGGAACGGAACAATTATGGGCGGACTAAAATCCCGAGAAAAACGGGATTGGAGGTTGGGATGGGTCTCAATAAACACTGAAACAGTTCAAAACACTGAAGTTCAATTAAAATAACTAAATTATTGTTTTTATTATTAAAATTTAAAAATATATATTTTTAGTCGCTGAAAAAAGGTGCTGTACGCCGTTCCGGCTGAAAAATAGCACTGATCTTGAGACAGGTCAGTCTTAAGCATAAATCTGAGCAGATAGAACGAAGATGACTGGGTAATAAAATTCCAAACCTTGGTCCATCCACCGAAAAAACCCGAAAGCTGTTGGAAAGTGGTGCACAGCGAGAGTTAGGCCTAAAGTATACTGTAGATCTAAACTGATCATTTTTTATGGACGCGTACGGTTCGCGTACCGTATAAGACTTTAGTTATAGGCCTATTGAGGTTTTTTGTGAATGATCAGATAAACGTGTGGCATTTTAAACGTACGCGTACGGTACGCGTACGTAATTTTTTTCGATAACGTACGTACAGAAAGCGTACGTTATTCCGGGAGGTAACGTACGGTCGCACTATGCCTAGTATGGTTAGATGGTGAATCTAAGAGGGTTGAGAGGTTTGAAGCGCGCTGTTCTCATTAGCAAGGTCCAGAACAATACGATTAATTATGGTAATTAACAAGTTATCAATTGCCGGTCGAGCCCTCCTTCGTATATATATTTTAGTATGCGGTCGTGGTGATAAGGATACACATTGGTTAAGAAGCCATAATATTCGGCCTTCAGCAGAATAACGTGAATGACTTCAGCTCTTTTTACATCTCCGTTTGGTCTCGACAGTGCCACATTTTGTCATTAGCTATTGAGAGTCGCGTACTTCGTTTCACTCGGACTTGGATGACAGTTTCGGAGATACAAACAATAATTATCAAAAGAGAAAGCGGACGCCGATAAAAGACGCAAATAGCAGTGAGAAAAATTATATTTATAAAGAATACACATTTTATTAGGATTTCGTTTAAATTTGCAACCGTATTTTGTTCTAACTTCGACAATGAGGTCATTATCCTATATTTAATGAATTCGAAGCCAGAAAACGAAAATAAATAAGGTGACAATAAAGACAACTACAATCATGAAAATAAAGATGATTCCATTCGATGATAATATTTCTCAGCAAAGAGTCCTTTCTCATTATATGGCCAATCCATCTTCTTTGGCACTCTCTGATAGTTCTCATCATGAATCTCTCTTCCTGCACCATTTGCAGTACTTTTTCATTTGTTTTGTGCTCTGTCCAGCTGATTCTCTCCATTCTACGCCATATCCACATAATATTATGCTTCAACGAGAAAATTTTATTCAGCTCAACGAGTTTCCATAGATTTTCACAGTTACAATCCTTAGTTCGAAAAATAGACTTAGAACAGCATTCTTTCCCAAAATAATATCCACTTTCCGAAATAAATGGTAATTAAAATTTGTTTAAAATAGAACATGCAAAATAGCTCTAGTCCTTATTATAGATGTACCGATTAATCGGCCATACTCACCATAGGATCGATTATTAGAATAATCGGTATAATCGGCATAAATAATCGGTGCCAATGTAAAATAATCGGTGCCAATGTAAAAAAAATTACAATTGACGTTTTCTGCACAATAATCGTTACAAAAAATAAGCACAGACATCTATGTTTTGTTTCTTATTACTGATCTACATTTAGCATTGCACTACTTACTAGGCACCGTAGAAACCAAGGACCTATTATACACAGGACTGGAAACTCCTTATACAACGTCGTGTGACTAGTTTTTGTGCTTCATAATCGGTATCGTATAATTCAACAATCGGCTTTACGAGGTATCGGCATAATCGGCAAAAAGTGATATCGGTACAACTTTAGTCCTTATGAATATTTAGAATTTGATTAACATATCATTCTCGTGCATCAATTTTAAAGACAAGTGGTCTTTTGGAAATTTTGCCTTTGAATTTTTATTTCCCTGTAAAATCGGATTGCTTTCCAACCAAAATAAAGTTCTAAGATAATAATTTCAATAAATGAGGCGGATGTCACTGAAGTAACAATGAATTTGCTCGGATCGCATTGAGCTGTTTCCCAGACTGTTTCTAATTTGCTGTTTGTTACAAATCGTATATATAATAATGTGGACCTTCTGATGTTTCGTTGAACCGGATGTCGATAATTAGCAATTAATGTCTAACTCCATTAGATCCTAGTTTAGTTAATTGCCATGATGCAGCAGCGCAGCCTTAGCTTTGTGGGTCTATAATTATGACAGTCACGACAATCAATTTGTAAATTGCTGCGTCCTTGACAACAATGTGTTCTACCTCAATAAACGAATATACATACATACATATAATTATATTGTATCTCCAACTCTCCCTGCCTGTCTCTCTACGTTCTGCGTTGAACGGAGTCGATCGCTAAATCCGGTTGCGTGTAGCACTAGCATCAGCAGCAGCAACAATCATCAGCATCATCATCCCCAGCGTCAACAGCCGAAGAATTTAGGTCGGTTAGACCAGTGGTTGGTTGTCAGTGGCAATTCGGATCAGTTGTCTAACGAAAGGGTATTACTGTTTAGTATAAGGTGCGCTCGTCTCTCTGGTCTCCTCTCGGAATCGGAACAGAACACCGAGGAACACTTCCGGAACACGATCGGAACGCAGCGAGTACAGAAAGAGGACTTTCGAAGAGAAATAGTTGAGACCAGCAGCTTTAAGCGATTCCTTATCTGCGAAGGACGAGGAGAAGGAGAAGGAGGAGTTTAGGAAACGGATTGTAAGTGTCACTTGTGTGTGTTTTTGTGTGTTATTTAGTCTGTGGGCTGATGCCATGCTGTCGCACTTCAACTTGAGTCCACTGTGCCTTATCGTGTGTTGATATGTCCTTCTCGAACAGTCTTCCACTGCACTTACCTATCGTGTGTTGATACGTCCTTCTCGAACAGTCTTCCACTGCACTTACGTATCGTGTGTTGATCCGTCCTTCTCGAACAGTCTTCCACTGCACTTACGTATCGTGTGTTGATCCGTCCTTCTCGAACAGTCTTCCACTGCACTTACGTATCGTGTGTTGATACGTCCTTCTCGAACAGTCTGCCACTGCACTTACGTATCGTGTGTTGATCCGTCCTTCTCGAACAGTCTTCCACTGCACTTACGCATCGTGTGTTGATACGTCCTTCTCGAACAGTCTTCCACTGCACTTACGTATCGTGTGTTGATACGTCCTTCTCAAACAGTCTTCCACTGCACTTACGTATCGTGTGTTGATACGTCCTTCTCGAACAGTCTGTCACTGCACTTACGTATCGTGTGTTGATCCGTCCTTCTCGAACAGTCTACCACCGCACTTACGTATCGTGTGTTGATACGTCCTTCTCAAACAGTCTGCCACTGCACTTACGTATCGTGTGTTGATATGTCCTTCTCGAACAGTCTGCCACTGCACTTACGTATCGTGTGTTGATATGTCCTTCTCGAACAGTCTGCCACTGCACTTACGTATCGTGTGTTGATACGTCCTTCTCAAACAGTCTACCACCGCACTTACGTATCGTGTGTTGATACGTCCTTCTCGAACAGTCTGTCACTGCACTTACGTATCGTGTGTTGATATGTCCTTCTCGAACAGTCTACCACCGCACTTACGTATCGTGTGTTGATACGTCCTTCTCAAACAGTCTGTCACTGCACTTACGTATCGTGTGTTGATATGTCCTTCTCGAACAGTCTACCACCGCACTTACGTATCGTGTGTTGATATGTCCTTCTCGAACAGTCTGTCACTGCACTTACGTATCGTGTGTTGATATGTCCTTCTCGAACAGTCTGCCACTGCACTTACGTATCGTGTGTTGATACGTCCTTCTCAAACAGTCTGCCACTGCACTTACGTATCGTGTGTTGATCCGTCCTTCTCGAACAGTCTACCACCGCACTTACGTATCGTGTGTTGATACGTCCTTCTCGAACAGTCTACCACCGCACTTACGTATCGTGTGTTGATACGTCCTTCTCGAACAGTCTACCACTGCACTTACGTATCGTGTGTTGATATGTCCTTCTCGAACAGTCTGTCACTGCACTTACGTATCGTGTGTTGATATGTCCTTCTCGAACAGTCTGTCACTGCACTTACGTATCGTGTGTTGATACGTCCTTCTCAAACAGTCTGCCACTGCACTTACGTATCGTGTGTTGATCCGTCCTTCTCGAACAGTCTGCCACTGCACTTACGTATCGTGTGTTGATCCGTCCTTCTCGAACAGTCTACAACCGCACTTACGTATCGTGTGTTGATACGTCCTTCTCGAACAGTCTTCCACTGCACTTACGTATCGTGTGTTGATATGTCCTTCTCGAACAGTCTGCCACTGCACTTACGTATCATGTGTTGATACGTCCTTCTCAAACAGTCTGCCACTGCACTTACGTATCGTGTGTTGATCCGTCCTTCTCGAACAGTCTACCACCGCACTTACGTATCGTGTGTTGATACGTCCTTCTCGAACAGTCTTCCACTGCACTTACGTATCGTGTGTTGATATGTCCTTCTCGAACAGTCTGCCACTGCACTTACGTATCGTGTGTTGATACGTCCTTCTCAAACAGTCTGCCACCGCACTTACGTATCGTGTGTTGATATGTCCTTCTCGAACAGTCTGCCACTGCACTTACGTATCGTGTGTTGATATGTCCTTCTCAAACAGTCTGCCACTGCACTTACGTATCGTGTGTTGATATGTCCTTCTCGAACAGTCTGCCACTGCACTTACGTATCGTGTGTTGATATGTCCTTCTCGAACAGTCTGTCACTGCACTTACGTATCGTGTGTTGATATGTCCTTCTCGAACAGTCTGTCACTGCACTTACGTATCGTGTGTTGATATGTCCTTCTCGAACAGTCTGCCACTGCACTTACGTATCGTGTGTTGATATGTCCTTCTCAAACAGTCTGCCACTGCACTTACGTATCGTGTGTTGATATGTCCTTCTCGAACAGTCTGCCACTGCACTTACGTATCGTGTGTTGATATGTCCTTCTCGAACAGTCTGCCACTGCACTTACGTATCGTGTGTTGATCCGTCCTTCTCGAACAGTCTGTCACTGCACTTACGTATCGTGTGTTGATCCGTCCTTCTCGAACAGTCTGTCACTGCACTTACGTATCGTGTGTTGATATGTCCTTCTCGAACAGTCTGCCACTGCACTTACGTATCGTGTGTTGATACGTCCTTCTCGAACAGTCTGCCACTGCACTTACGTATCGTGTGTTGATACGTCCTTCTCGAACAGTCTGTCACTGCACTTACGTATCGTGTGTTGATCCGTCCTTCTCGAACAGTCTGTCACTGCACTTACGTATCGTGTGTTGATCCGTCCTTCTCGAACAGTCTGTCACTGCACTTACGTATCGTGTGTTGATACGTCCTTCTCGAACAGTCTACCACTGCACTTACGTATCGTGTGTTGATACGTCCTTCTCGAACAGTCTGCCACTGCACTTACGTATCGTGTGTTGATCCGTCCTTCTCGAACAGTCTGCCACTGCACTTACGTATCGTGTGTTGATCCGTCCTTCTCGAACAGTCTGTCACTGCACTTACGTATCGTGTGTTGATCCGTCCTTCTCGAACAGTCTGCCACTGCACTTACGTATCGTGTGTTGATATGTCCTTCTCGAACAGTCTGCCACTGCACTTACGTATCGTGTGTTGATATGTCCTTCTCGAACAGTCTGCCACTGCACTTACGTATCGTGTGTTGATATGTCCTTCTCGAACAGTCTGCCACTGCACTTACGTATCGTGTGTTGATCCGTCCTTCTCGAACAGTCTGCCACTGCACTTACGTATCGTGTGTTGATACGTCCTTCTCGAACAGTCTGTCACTGCACTTACGTATCGTGTGTTGATCCGTCCTTCTCGAACAGTCTGCCACCGCACTTACGTATCGTGTGTTGATATGTCCTTCTCGAACAGTCTGCCACTGCACTTACGTATCGTGTGTTGATACGTCCTTCTCAAACAGTCTGCCACTGCACTTACGTATCGTGTGTTGATCCGTCCTTCTCGAACAGTCTACCACTGCACTTACGTATCGTGTGTTGATATGTCCTTCTCGAACAGTCTACCACCGCACTTACGTATCGTGTGTTGATACGTCCTTCTCAAACAGTCTGCCACTGCACTTACGTATCGTGTGTTGATACGTCCTTCTCAAACAGTCTGCCACTGCACTTACGTATCGTGTGTTGATACGTCCTTCTCGAACAGTCTGTCACTGCACTTACGTATCGTGTGTTGATCCGTCCTTCTCGAACAGTCTGCCACCGCACTTACGTATCGTGTGTTGATCCGTCCTTCTCGAACAGTCTACCACTGCACTTACGTATCGTGTGTTGATACGTCCTTCTCGAACAGTCTACCACTGCACTTACGTATCGTGTGTTGACCCGTCCTTCTCGAACAGTCTACCACTGCACTTACGTATCGTGTGTTGATCCGTCCTTCTCGAACAGTCTGCCACTGCACTTACGTATCGTGTGTTGATACGTCCTTCTCGAACAGTCTGTCACTGCACTTACGTATCGTGTGTTGATCCGTCCTTCTCGAACAGTCTGCCACCGCACTTACGTATCGTGTGTTGATACGTCCTTCTCGAACAGTCTGTCACTGCACTTACGTATCGTGTGTTGATATGTCCTTCTCGAACAGTCTGCCACCGCACTTACGTATCGTGTGTTGATACGTCCTTCTCGAACAGTCTGCCACCGCACTTACGTATCGTGTGTTGATACGTCCTTCTCGAACAGTCTGTCACTGCACTTACGTATCGTGTGTTGATCCGTCCTTCTCGAACAGTCTGCCACCGCACTTACGTATCGTGTGTTGATATGTCCTTCTCGAACAGTCTGCCACTGCACTTACGTATCGTGTGTTGATACGTCCTTCTCAAACAGTCTGCCACTGCACTTACGTATCGTGTGTTGATCCGTCCTTCTCGAACAGTCTACCACTGCACTTACGTATCGTGTGTTGATATGTCCTTCTCGAACAGTCTACCACCGCACTTACGTATCGTGTGTTGATACGTCCTTCTCAAACAGTCTGTCACTGCACTTACGTATCGTGTGTTGATCCGTCCTTCTCGAACAGTCTGCCACCGCACTTACGTATCGTGTGTTGATCCGTCCTTCTCGAACAGTCTACCACTGCACTTACGTATCGTGTGTTGATACGTCCTTCTCGAACAGTCTGTCACTGCACTTACGTATCGTGTGTTGATCCGTCCTTCTCGAACAGTCTGCCACCGCACTTACGTATCGTGTGTTGATCCGTCCTTCTCGAACAGTCTACCACTGCACTTACGTATCGTGTGTTGATACGTCCTTCTCGAACAGTCTACCACTGCACTTACGTATCGTGTGTTGACCCGTCCTTCTCGAACAGTCTACCACTGCACTTACGTATCGTGTGTTGATCCGTCCTTCTCGAACAGTCTGCCACTGCACTTACGTATCGTGTGTTGATACGTCCTTCTCGAACAGTCTGTCACTGCACTTACGTATCGTGTGTTGATCCGTCCTTCTCGAACAGTCTGCCACCGCACTTACGTATCGTGTGTTGATACGTCCTTCTCGAACAGTCTGTCACTGCACTTACGTATCGTGTGTTGATATGTCCTTCTCGAACAGTCTGCCACTGCACTTACGTATCGTGTGTTGATACGTCCTTCTCAAACAGTCTGCCACTGCACTTACGTATCGTGTGTTGATCCGTCCTTCTCGAACAGTCTACCACTGCACTTACGTATCGTGTGTTGATATGTCCTTCTCGAACAGTCTACCACCGCACTTACGTATCGTGTGTTGATACGTCCTTCTCAAACAGTCTGCCACTGCACTTACGTATCGTGTGTTGATACGTCCTTCTCAAACAGTCTGCCACTGCACTTACGTATCGTGTGTTGATACGTCCTTCTCGAACAGTCTGTCACTGCACTTACGTATCGTGTGTTGATCCGTCCTTCTCGAACAGTCTGCCACCGCACTTACGTATCGTGTGTTGATACGTCCTTCTCGAACAGTCTGTCACTGCACTTACGTATCGTGTGTTGATATGTCCTTCTCGAACAGTCTGCCACTGCACTTACGTATCGTGTGTTGATACGTCCTTCTCGAACAGTCTGTCACTGCACTTACGTATCGTGTGTTGATCCGTCCTTCTCGAACAGTCTGCCACCGCACTTACGTATCGTGTGTTGATACGTCCTTCTCGAACAGTCTGTCACTGCACTTACGTATCGTGTGTTGATATGTCCTTCTCGAACAGTCTGCCACTGCACTTACGTATCGTGTGTTGATACGTCCTTCTCAAACAGTCTGCCACTGCACTTACGTATCGTGTGTTGATCCGTCCTTCTCGAACAGTCTACCACTGCACTTACGTATCGTGTGTTGATATGTCCTTCTCGAACAGTCTACCACCGCACTTACGTATCGTGTGTTGATACGTCCTTCTCAAACAGTCTGCCACTGCACTTACGTATCGTGTGTTGATCCGTCCTTCTCGAACAGTCTGCCACCGCACTTACGTATCGTGTGTTGATACGTCCTTCTCAAACAGTCTGCCACTGCACTTACGTATCGTGTGTTGATACGTCCTTCTCAAACAGTCTGCCACTGCACTTACGTATCGTGTGTTGATACGTCCTTCTCGAACAGTCTGTCACTGCACTTACGTATCGTGTGTTGATCCGTCCTTCTCGAACAGTCTGCCACCGCACTTACGTATCGTGTGTTGATACGTCCTTCTCGAACAGTCTGTCACTGCACTTACGTATCGTGTGTTGATATGTCCTTCACGAACAGTCTACCACCGCACTTACGTATCGTGTGTTGATACGTCCTTCTCAAACAGTCTGCCACTGCACTTACGTATCGTGTGTTGATACGTCCTTCTCAAACAGTCTGCCACTGCACTTACGTATCGTGTGTTGATACGTCCTTCTCGAACAGTCTGTCACTGCACTTACGTATCGTGTGTTGATCCGTCCTTTTCGAACAGTCTGTCACTGCACTTACGTATCGTGTGTTGATACGTCCTTCTCGAACAGTCTGCCACTGCACTTACGTATCGTGTGTTGATACGTCCTTCTCAAACAGTCTGCCACTGCACTTACGTATCGTGTGTTGATCCGTCCTTCTCGAACAGTCTACCACTGCACTTACGTATCGTGTGTTGATATGTCCTTCTCGAACAGTCTACCACCGCACTTACGTATCGTGTTTTGATACGTCCTTCTCAAACAGTCTGCCACTGCACTTACGTATCGTGTGTTGATACGTCCTTCTCAAACAGTCTACCACCGCACTTACGTATCGTGTTGATCCGTCCTTCTCGAACAGTCTACCACTGCACTTACGTATCGTGTGTTGATCCGTCCTTCTCGAACAGTCTGCCACTGCACTTACGTATCGTGTGTTGATATGTCCTTCTCGAACAGTCTTCCACTGCACTTACGTATCGTGTGTTGATATGTCCTTCTCGAACAGTCTTCCACTGCACTTACGTATCGTGTGTTGATATGTCCTTCTCGAACAGTCTGCCACTGCACTTACGTATCGTGTGTTGATACGTCCTTCTCGAACAGTCTGCCACTGCACTTACGTATCGTGTGTTGATACGTCCTTCTCGAACAGTCTACCACTGCACTTACGTATCGTGTGTTGATCCGTCCTTCTCGAACAGTCTTCCACTGCACTTACGTATCGTGTGTTGATCCGTCCTTCTCGAACAGTCTACCACTGCACTTACGTATCGTGTGTTGATACGTCCTTCTCGAACAGTCTACCACTGCACTTACATTACGTGCTCTTGCCTTTGACTCTGTCTTAAATTGCATTTGTTTGATCAATTAGATAATTAAAAGTTCAGCGCTTTTGTGAGGTACTTAAAAATGCGCTATAATAAGTGTCCAGACAAATGTATACATGTATACACGTGCATACATACATACTTACATAAGTAGAGTTTCCGCCTGGGAGTCTTCTTTATTTAGCCATAATTATATAGTTGTAATATAGGCACTATATGAGACTCCGAGAGAAATCAACTAAAAGGGTGAGTCAAAATCTAACCTGTTAGCCTAACCTGTTATCGGAAATACTGGACCTCTGTACACGTAATAAGCGCCTCAGCTTGAACATCTCGGAATCCGATATCTCCTGTGTTCATAGAACCCCCGCTATTGGAAGGAGGTATTATCGTCCGATAATTGTCAAATTTACTATCAAGCGCGTGGTCTACTTTGCAAGAAGATCTCTTCGGAACACGTCAAACACTGGAGCAACTGCAATCCATTTAAATGAACACCTCACAAAATGCATTACCAGATAATTGCTACAACCAGAGGTCTGGTTAGAGAGAATAAGATCAATTCTGCCTGGACGGCTGATTGAATCACTTTTATTCGTCAAACGAACTCACAAGATGAGAAACCAAAGAAAATGCATGCAACGAAGGTCTTGGAAGATGTGTAACGTCCTTCTCCTTCCTCTTCTCTTCTATACACATAATGTCCAGGTATACAGAATACAAACTATATTATCCTAGATTGAACGAGCGATATTGCACCAGCATGCGGTGTATCATCCTGATTCTAATAGACGAATATATGTATATATATAAAGGGTCTATACATTAACACGTACACACGCATATCACATTCATAGACAAATACTAACTAATATTATATATACAAAGTGTAAGACGGTGGCTGATTGATTTGAGCTGTAGTCTTGAAGATGAAGAACGGGTAATAGCTACCAGTGTAATGAGAAGGTTAAGATCGTGAATATTTATGTGTGTAATAGAAAAACATCATCATGATGACGACGACTAAAAACGGTGATGAACATGATGTAGTTAATTAGTTTGTTCTTCTCTGGTTTCAGAAATGGAAGACAGTGTATCGGCATTCATCGTCCGTACATGTAGAATGCTTCCAAAGACCAACATTGACTTTTTACTGTTCATGAATTTGCAGTCATCAACCTCATATAGAGTACACAGAATTGTTTGTGGCAGCACTGCTGAATTCTATATTCAACCGCTACATTCATGCCTTGACGATTGTGATGAGTTGTCGTTGAAGTCGCATTTTCTGGCCTTTACCGATGAAAAACTAGTTTTGCCATACGATATGCGTTTTATTACTGACAAAATTTGTTGCTTCTTGATTGAGCCATACCAGGACTATCCATCTTTTGTACGACTTCAGCATTTTGGACATTTGAGCTATAATTGGTCACGAAAAATCTTTGATTTGTCTGAGAGTTGCTGTCATTGTCGAACACTGTTCCAAACACCAGTCACATATCGCCCTGAAGAGCAAAAATATAGGCCTGACGCGAAAGGTTTTAAGGTTGGTCCAGCATATAAGTATGTAGATACAATTTCTGGTTCAAATGATGTAGTTGTATCCATATGGTGCCCACAGTGGCCAAAAGAAGCCAAAAACTGGCCTTTCCGAAGCAGAAAATACGGTTGGCCGACGACTGCCAACATTCGCGAGATAGTGCAGAATGGTTGTCATGTTGTATATGCAAAACATCCTGCTTGCAGAAATGATGTACATCAGTGCAGGCTGTCTTTTTCAGTTGCGGAAGTAATTTTACTGCAGAGCTGGACTGCGGTTCAGCAGATTGTTTACCATATGCTTAGATTCTTTGCCAAGAGAGAACTAATCAAAAAACATTGTAAAAAAGAAGAAGAGGTTCTGTGTTGTTACCATTTAAAGACATTGATGTTGTGGTCTTGTGAACAGATGTCACCTGAATGGTGGAGTTCCTCATCTGTTATTAAAATATGCTGCAATTTGTTACAAAACCTTGTGAAATGGCTGAAACAGACATTATGTCCAAATTATTTTATTCCTCAAGCAAATTTATTTCATGAACACTTTAACCGGAAGGTCGTTGATGAAACAACCGAAAAATTGATCTATTTTTGCGATTCCAAAATCTTGTGTCTTTGGTTTTTGAAGCATTATATGCGGCCAGTTTTTCTTCATCTAATCAATGAAAGATGTCATGACGTCTTAGGTTGCGTCAACAACTATCTATTGCACACCTGTGAAACCATGAAATCAGCTAAACCTATATCCATCGACGTCTATGTTTCGTTAAGATTCTCTTATGATGTTGAAGCAGCACATACGGCAGCAAAGAAAGGATTAGAATTTTTCGATACTAACATGTATATTTTGAGAATTGCTTCACTTATCTGTGATAGAAGTGGCTTTCCGCCAGCAACAGAGATCGAGTCATATTATTGCTTTTATGCATCGGCGTTGCGTTTATTGCACGCTGTTCATCTATTAGACTCTAAAGAAATGAACTGTGACAGTGAATGGTTTGTTGAAATGATCCGACAACTTTCGATTAAGCCAGCATTTATAAGATCAACACACCACAACTTTCCAACTCCATGTGATACTGGTATTAATAGAAGCCAATTGCATTTAATTAAAGCTCAGGATCTTATGGAAAATCTGACTGGATCAAATGATGATCTAGAATTTCAACTTGTGTCTGAAATGTCAAAGAGAATTCTCAGGAAAGCTTTAGAATGTGAGGATTCTGAAACAAAAACAATCGCTAAGGCGACTTTGGCCTACATGGCGGCTCTTTACTTTGCCGCAACTGAATATCAAATTGTTGTAGACCTTTGCTCGAGAGTGATCATGAATGAAAAGCCTGAGAAAGAGGATAAAGAAACATTAAATGCTGGCTGTTTGTTGTATATTGAAGACATTTCTTACATAATTGGATTTTACCTGATTTTCAAACACATTAAATACAATTTGAAGTACAGCAGGCGAAGGGTTCTTCTTGATCTCCGTATTACACCGGAAGTGTTTGCTCGTTATTTAACAATTTCGTCATTTGAAAGAGCAGCTAGAGTTTTTGGATGTGATTACATTTTTCAAACTCCAACACTTCCGTTAGATGCATTATTGATGACTCTGACAAATCGGAAATGCTTCGGAGCAACACAGCATTCAAATGTTGTTTCACGCGTGTATCAAAGATCTGATTCAATGAGTAAAGTTAAAGCACCCAATGAAGACAACATTATAAACTTGATTATGGAATATTCCTTTGAAAATATGGCATCATTCTACAATGTCATATGCAAAGAGTTTGGAATTCGCTGCAACTCAACTGACTGTTACCGTGCTGCTTATCTTTACAAGTGTCACAAATATTCTGAAGTGTTGCATTTGTGCGAACTAATATTCGATGATCCAGGTCTACAGAGCAATTTGAAGGAGCTTGCATTTGCAAATGTAATGATTTTGCCTCCGCTTGACTGTTATTTCGACACAGACGTCCAGTGTTTACTTGGGTTTCACACACTGGTTTGCTATTTATCACCTCTTAATGAGTATTTCTCCAAACTAGAAGAAACAATTGACTCGAATTTTCAGCAGTTGTTTGCTCGAAATATCTACTATTTAAAGAATTTACTTTCAGTAGGTCTTGAGTCTCCTATGAAATACCATTACTTTCTAGAAAGACGTTTCCTTGCGAGATATTTGAAAGTAAGATGCATGGTCGATTGCAATAGTTCGCTTTCAGAAGTAATGTTCGAATTTAAGAAACTCAAAGCCTGTCTTCCATTTGAACACATCACTCGTTGCTTTCTTGAACAAAAACTTCGACAATTTGTTGATGCAAAATACTTCTCGGGCTAAAGTGTGTTCTAATGGAGAAAAATATAAATTATGTTTGATGTGCAAAACTACCAAAAATTGAGCGTCATTGCCCATGGTACTAAATTATGGCGTTTTCTACTACAAATTTGAACGCCTGAGATAGCTAGTTTCATATAATTTGTATTATACGATAAGTCTACACACCCGTGCTTTCAAATGTTTTGCATTGTGGAGGCTTTGTGTTTTAGTTAGACCCGGATCTAATTGTTAACGAGCATGCTATCTAATCTCTCTTTGTCTCTTTGTGCCGTCGGCTCTAGGAGCCCTAGCGATCGTCATGCCACACAGTCTCCGTT